>CM055116.1:18740115-18750115 GCA_029206835.1 Rana muscosa
CAGGGCAGGTGCCGGAGCGGCTGCGGAGGGCCTAGGTGGAAACCCCAGTTCAGCTGGTAGCGGGGGGGCGTCCCAAAATGGCGGTGTGGCGTGTGAGGCCAGGATCCCGGTCGTCCTGGTCACCCGGATCAACATTGACAAGGCAACATGTCTCCAGACGGATGGATCCAGTGTTGGCTACGTGGTACCCCAAGCAAGCAAAGTCGAGGTGGAGGAGGGTTCACAAGTCCAGCAAGAAGGGTCTCCCCTTGTCCAGCAGGCCCCAGACGCCGCTGCTGGCCTCATGGACAAGATGGCGGTCAGTGGGTCTGTGTTGGATGGAGTGATGGAGGCCGGACTATGTTCTTCAGTGACGGTGGCGGGGGGGGGAGGTCTGAGGGTGGAGGGAACACCCACAGATGCTCTAGTGTCCAATCAGGCTCCTGCGCCTGTGGTGGAGGAGGAGGTGGGGGGCGGGGCAGCCCTGGCTGGGGAGGAGAGTGTTCTTTCCGGCGCTGAGTCGGCTGTCGCTCCGGAGGTGACGCCAACAACAGGTCACTTCCGGTCCGCGGCAACAGCCACTTCCGGGACCCCCGCTGACTCAATCCAGCCCAGCGAAGGTGGACCGGAAGTACCGGAGAACACAAGTGGGGAAACCCAAACCGATAGTGGACTCCCCGCAGCACAGGAGACCATCTGGGGTGAGTGCCCAATGGGGGAATTAAAGGATGGTTGCCCTGCTATGGACTATATTAGACAAATGGAGGAACCAGAGTGTAATAATGAAGCCGGGGAAGCCGGTGAGGCCCTGGTGGACTCCTGTGGGGCACACCTCACGGTGGTCGCCTCGGTGGAACCGGGAGGTGTTGGCCCGGGTCCCCAAGAAGCAGGGGTGCCTGCGGGACCCTCCGAGGAAGGGGTCTTTGCGGGTGTCCCTAGCGTCCCTGTAGTTCCCGTGGCTTCTGTGGAGGCTCGGGAGGGACAGGGTGGCATGAATAGGCAGGTTGAACAAGAAGAAAATAATAATACCAGTAATGCTGAAATTGGGGCAGGTTCAGGGGGTGAGGCGCCTCCGCCTCCCCAGAGGGCTCTCAGTGAGGCCGAGGAGGCTGTTCTCCTGGCTGCCCTAAGGAGTGGCAGGTCTTTTGCGGAAGTGGCCGGCAAGAGGGTACCCCTGGACCATCTCTATAATAAATTTGGGGCCCAGAGCTTCAGGGGTCCTCCAGGGGACCAGGCTCAGGGTGGGCCTTCCGGTCCTTCCTGGTCTAGGGGCACTGGGGGTCCTGAGAGACGCCACCGGAATGTGGTGCAGCTTAAGTACCGGGGTACGGGGGAGTGTCCTGGCCGGGGGGTGGTGGTGGATTTGGTGTTGTCTATGGGGTTCCGGGTATCGGACCTCTTCGCTATAATCCACCCCCACAACTCGACAGAATACATCAGTTTCATGTCCACCCAGGGAATGGAGCTGTTCCTCACTAATTATGAGATCCTGGGCAGGCTCAGTCCTTGGAAGGATTTTAGGGTGGTGGCCCTCTCTAGGCAGGAGGACCTAAAAACAGTAAACATCATGGTCCGGAACGAGTCCATTCCTCCAGAGGACATCGGGACCTGGCTGTCCAGGTATGGCCAGCTCCAGTGCCCCCTTCGGAAGAATTTGGACGAAAGGGGCATATGGACGGGTACATGGGTGGCTAAAATAAAACTTAAGCGAGACGGCAATAGTGTGGCCCATATCCCGGCCAGTGCCTTCATTGGCCGTGACAGGATAGTGGCGTTCTATCAGGGCCAGCCAAGGCGCTGTTTCAAATGCGGTTGCCCCACGCACCTTAGTGCCACCTGCACGGTGCAGCGTTGCATCCGCTGCAACGAGCTCGGCCATTCGGCCGAGTCGTGCAGCAAGATCTGCTGCAATTTGTGCGGGGTAATGGGGCACCCATTTAGTCGCTGCCCCAAGGCATACAGGGGGCCTCCTGCTGGGGAGGGGGGTGGTGTCCCCAGACAGCCGGGGGCAGGCCCGTCAGGCGGCAGTGCTGCTCCTGTGCCTCCTGGGAGAGGTCCTTCAGCCGGACCCAAAGAAACCGGACAGGATCCCAAGCCCCAGAGGGAACCTGGCAGGAGGAGGCAGAGTAGAGGGGAGCAGGGTAATTGGCGTCCAATCTCCCTTCTCACCACGGATAGAAAGATACTGGCAAAGGTCTTGTTTACACGTCTGTCTGCTGTGGCGGGCGGGATGCTGTCTCCTTCCCAGCACTGTGCAATTCCTGGCCGTAGCACATTTAGTGCAGTCCTGAACGTCCGGGAGGCCGTGGAGAGGTGCAGGGCTGGGGACGATGCGCGGTATCTACTTGCATTAGATCAGGCCAAGGCGTTTGACCGGGTAAGCCATGAGTACCTCTGGCTTCTTCTGAGGAAATACGGCCTGCCTGAGTTATTCATTGATTGGCTTATGGTTTTATACAGGGGGGCTGAGAGCTTCCCTCTTGTGAACGGTTGGGTGGGTCCCTCCTTTCCTGTGGACTCTGGTGTCAGGCAGGGTTGCCCGTTGAGTCCCCTTCTGTATGTTTTCGCGGTCGACCCCTTCGTGAGGAGGCTAGACTGCGAGCATCTGAGGGGTGTTTCGATGGGTCCCTGCAGTGGGACGGTTTCGGCAGTGAAGGTGGTGGCCTACGCGGACGACGTCTCGGTGGTGGTGTCTAGCCGAGAGGAGGCCCTTTTTGTGGAAGCACAGATCGGGGGCTACTCCGAGGCGTCTTGTTCGTTGGTCAATTGGGGCAAGAGTGAGGTTCTCTGGATGGGAAAGGAAGGGGAGCAGTTCCCCCTTCCGGACGTTTTTCCCTCACCCCAACCAACAGTCAAAATTTTGGGCATTGTTTTCGGCCCGGGTGATTACCCCAAACAAAACTGGGAGAGCAGGTTGGTAAGTGCCACTCAGAAAGTGAAGGCCTGGAAGGGCTGGAAACTGTCGTTGAGGGAACGGGTAAGCCTGGTCAAAACGTACTTGTTGCCTGAGTTTTTGTATGTAAGTTACGTGTGTCTGTTGCCGGCATCTCTCTATGCACGGATCTATGGTCTGTTCTTCCTGCTGCTGTGGGGAAACAGACTGAATCTGGTTAAGAGGGAGGTCACGTACAGACAGAGAAGGCAAGGTGGGTTAGACATGGTCAACCCGGTGGTGTTTTACATCACCATTTTTGTTAAAGCAAACCTACAATCCATTTTTGTAGATATGCCTTCTCTGTGGGAACGTTCTTGCAAGGACTGGCTCATGCTGTTCCTGAGAGAGTGGGAGGACGGGGGAAGGCCAGGTGATCTAAGGAGATCGCATGGGTACCTCCCGCCCTATGTCCCACTTGCATTAAAGGTGCTGAGGCAGTGGCGGATAACTGCCCTTGAGGTAGGGTCTCTGGGTCGGCGTGAGCTGTACTTCAGGGTCCTGGCCTCGGACATTTTGAAGCCGCTGTCTTTGCGGGACTGCCCAGACAGTGTCCTCAAGGAGGGGCTAGCTCTCCTGAATTCCAGGAGAATTCCAAGCAAATTTTGGGACCTTGCGTGGAGGTCGTTCCACGGACGACTGTACGTCCGCGCAAACCTAAAATATAGGAACCTGGGGGACAGGGGTTGTCCCCGACTGGAATGTGGAGGGGCACTGGAGACCATGGACCACTTTCTGGTCCAGTGCCCCTTCAACCTGGAGGTTCTGGGAGGGGTAGGGGATGCCATTGGCTATCCTCGCCTCTCTGCCCTTTCCCCTGCTGAGAGGGTGTACGGCAGCTTCAGAGTACGCAGTGGGTTTGAGTTGTCATCACTGTTTCTAGTTAGTGTAGTGGTTCTCTATTACACTTGGCACGCTCGGTGTCTCGTGTCCACTAGGGACAAAATCCTGCCGATGCATGAGGTGGTGGGTGATGTCTTTCGGGAACTGGTGAAGGTGAGGCGTCTGGAAAGAGAGAGGGTCGGGCCGGACAGGAGTGCCCATTTATGGAGGGGCTTTAACTTCCAGCCTCCTTGAAGCCCCGGGCCTTATCCCTTGACTTGGTGGTGGGTTCTGTCTTCCCTTTCCACCCCCCTAGATTTTCTGTTTTGTTTACGGATATCTGAGTCTGTTTGCTCTTCTCTGTCTAGGATGTGTGTTGTGGTGTGTTTAGGTTGAGTGTTTAGGTTGTTGTGTATTAGGTCTGTTTGTAGGTTTCTATGTAGCATGATGTGTTATATGTGATAGGGCCAGCAATGACCCGAGATATGGCAGTGATGAACTGGTAAAGGGTTTAAGCCTGTAGAGTGGTGCCCAAACCAGTAGCAAGCCACGGGTAGCCGGCCTACTATCATTACGCCATAAAACTCATGAACATTTCCTTGTCCAAGACATGTGGACAGCAGAGTGAAACCGAACATTTGGTTAAAATATACCCAAGTGTATGGACTTTTTTCTTTTCCTGAAACTTCTCTGAAATGTTGTTTTTCTTATGTTTTGAGCAATTGTTAAAAGGAGCAGTTTTTCATTTTTAATAAAAATCTCCAGTTGCTGACACACCCTGGTGGAAGGAGGACGTGCTGAGTGGAGCTCCTGAGAAGGAACCAGCAGGGGGAGGTTATGGCCTCCCTAAGCCCAGGCCAGGGGCCTGCTCCTGGGCCTGGAAACCCGCGGAACATTCCCCCGATGAAGGAACTGTCTAGGGACGAAAAACTGTTTCTGGAGACCCAGTATGAGATCCTCGACTGGACAAAATCACAGCCAGGTGAGGACATGGAGAAGACCCTCAGGAGGAGGGCGAAGGTTAAACGTTTGATACTGAAGGCCAAGGATTTATACTGCCACAAAATGACCATCCTGACTGGTCTCCGCAACAGAAGGGATGGGGTCAGCAGTAATAAGAGGCTAGAATTCAAGAAAACTATAGACTCGCTGAGGGGTCAGTGTCAGGAGTTGCTGAGGCTCCTGGACGGACTGTTCATCAGAGGCTGTGAGGAACAGAGCTTCTTGCTCCCCATCCACAGGGAGCTGGTCAAAGCCACAACGGAGTGGAGCCAGGCGGTGAGGCGCAACAAGCCCAGAGCGGGTGAGGAGACCCCTGCGGAGGTGGAGGAAGGTGCAGCGGATGATCTGGAGGAAGGAGCACTGGAGGAAGAAGCAAAGGAGGATGTGGAGGTGGATGGTGAGGATGTGGGGGTTGTGCAAAAGAGCCCGGAAGTGTGCAGTACTGCTGCAGAGGGTGCCCCTCTGCCGGCAGCACCTCGGCCTGTGGAAAAGGCTGCAGGGGCTGCGGTAAGCCGGGGGGGTCCCAGTGATGCAGCAAGCAGCCCGGGGGCAGCCATCCCAAAAATGAAATACCCCGTAGTCCGCCTCCCCAAGCTGCAGTTTCTCCCAGTTCAAGAAAGACAGTCTGCAAAACAGCAAAAGGAAAAGGACAGTGTTGAAGCCGTAGAAGCACCCCCAATGACCCCGGAGGGCGCACCCCAGGGTTCGGCCAGGCCGCCAGGCAAAATGGCGTCCGCCACCCAGGAAGTGCAGGCCCAGGGTGAGGGACAGCCATCCCTTGCAGGAGCCGTGAGCGGGACAGAGGAGGCTGGAGGTGCCGAGGGTGATGCCGCAGTAAGTGCGGAGGTTGCTATGGACTTAAGCCTGGACCTTGGTACGGACAAGGAGGGTGGAAGGGAGGAGGGTGCAATGGCGGATGCACAACGGCTGCTGGGCTCTGAGGAGATGGAGGGGCAGCTGGCTCCACAGTCTCCGATCAGCGTGGCTTCCCCGCGTGAGGCCGTCGGGGGCGTGGCCTCCGCGGTGGGCGTGGTCTAGCGAGAGGTCGCGAGCGGGATCGCGCGCCGCGCATGACGTCGTGCTGGCTCCCGCGGCCGCGTCAGAGGACCGGCCAGACGGGTTCCCGGTGCTGGCTGATTCTGACCCTGCGGGTCAAGCCCAGAGTGACGGTGCAGTTGCGGTAACAGTGGCGGAGGAAGGTATGCCTGTAGAAGGGGGAGATGACATGTCTGGGGAGATCCCGGCGGCACAGGTCCCAACAACGCAGGGCCCGGCTTGGGGGGACTGTGTGATGGGCCCACTGGACAGGGACTGCTCTGCCCTGGACTACATCAGGGGCATTGAAGAGCCCCAGCCACCAAGTCAAGTTGTGGTTCCCGAGGGTTCAGTCGGGGCTTATGAAGAGGTGGGAGGTAGCCTGCCTGAGACCAGTAGTGTACCAGTAAGAGGCCCAGTGGAAAATCCTCCGGTAGTGCGGAGAAAGCAAGTAGAGAAAGGGGGTTCAGCGGGTGGGGCCAGGGAGGAGCCTGCAGCCAAACAGGGTCCCTCTCTTGGGGTTCCTCCCCCTTTGACCGACCCACTTCCGGGGGTTCCTCTCCCGGAGAGGTTGATTACCAGCTCCCAGGAAGAGAATATTAGGACCGCTCTAAAGGAAGGGCGCTCTTTCGCCAAGGCAGCAGGCGTTAGCCTTCCTCTGGACCACCTATACGGCCGATTTGGCGCCCGGAACCTTAGGGCTCCCCCTGTGGAGCAGGCCCAGGAAAGGGCAGGTTCTTGGTCCCGGGGTATAGGTGGTCCAGAGCGAAGGAGGCGCAATGTAGTCCAACTGAAATTTGTGGGGGCGGGGCAATGCCCACCCCGTGGTGCAGTAGTGGACCTGGTCCTTGCGATGGGATTTAGGGTGGCGGACATTTTTGCAGTGATACATCCTGGTGGTTCACTGGAGTTCGATGTGAGCTTCACGACTCCTGTAAGCATGGAGCTCTTTTTATCGAACTACGAATGTCTAAAAGGTCTAGAACCATGGAAGAGTTTTAGGGTAACCCCCCTGTCCAGACAGGAGGAACTCAAAACTCTGACCATACTGGTTAGAAACGAATCTTTACCCCCAGAAGATATATCTACATGGTTGAGCAGGCACGGGCAGCTCCAGGGACCCCTGAGGAAGTCCCTGGACGAGCGGGGGATCTGGACAGGGGCATGGTCAGTAAAGATCCGGCTTAGGAGACAAGGCAACAGCATGGCCCACATACCGGGAAGCGCCTTTATTGGACGTGACCGTATCCTTGTTTTTTACCAGGGCCAACCGCGCAGATGTTTCAAATGTGGGTCACCTACCCACGAGTGCAGAATGCACCACTGTTCGGTGCACTAAGTGTAACGAATTGGGTCACATTGCAGAAGGGTGTAATAAAATCTGCTGTAATTTGTGTGGGGTCATGGGGCACCCATTTAGTAGGTGCCCCAGGGCCTTTAGGGATCCAGTACCTGAGGAGCAGGAAGATGGTCAGGGCCAGGCTGAGGAAACTCAGGGTGCCGAAGGTGGGGCGGAGGGCCCAGGTGCCGGCGGCTCTGAGACTGAGACCAGAGGACAAGCTGGTCCTCTTCCGCAGAGGCAAAGACCGGTGAGACAGAGACCGGGGGGCGGGGTAGCTGGCCCTGAGGGTCAGGGTCGTAGCGGTGGGGAGGGTAGTGACCCCAAAAACCCAAGGGGTCCAAAGAAGAAGCCAACAAGACCTTCAGCTCCCCCCCACCCCCCCCGCACGTCTCCCCCCCCTCCCCGCACCCCTCCCCCCCTCCTTCCCCTTTCCTTCCCCCCTTTCCCCCCCTCCCCCTCCTATGACCTCTCCGGTGATCCGGGACGGGGGTGACCGGGAGGAGATGGAGGTCTCCAGTAAGGCGCCACAGAAGCGCCATATGGCCGCTTCTAGTGACCGGTCTGGTGAGGATGAGATGGATGCTCCCGCAGATAAGGCTGGTGGGTGGGAGCAACAGAAAAGGCGCAGGCGAAAGGTGGCGGTGCGTGGCAGGGCTGCGAACCCCGCACCTGGCCCTAGTGGTGTGGGCGGTGTGGGGGGCCCCGCCGCCATCAGTTTGTGGAATAGGTATGGGTACTTCTCCGAGTCGGAGGAGGAAGGTATGTGAGTAGGTTAGTAAACAGAGGAGAGTAAAACCAACCAATCATTAAGGATGGCGGTACCCTCTCCATTACGTCTTGCAACGATTAATGTTGCAAGTATTCGTTCTGTGGCGGCTCGCTCCATGGCCTTTCACTTTCTCAGCCGTGTTGAAGCTGATATTTTATTTTTGCAGGAGACCTGGCTGGCATCGGTGGCAGAGATGCATCTAGCAAAGAGGGAGTGGAGGTGCGGGCCCTCCCTCTGGTCTCTTGCGGCCGAGCCCTGCAGTGGAGTTGCGGTCCTTTTTAAGACCGGACCGGTGGCTTGTCGACGAGTGATTGAGTTGGAGATGGGAAGGTGTCTGGTGGTTGACGCCGTCGTGGGGGGGCAATTCCTCCGTCTGATTAATATCTACGACCCTCAATCCAAGAGGGAGAGGAAGAGCCTCCTCACGGCGGTCAAACCATACCTTTTTACATCCCAGCAGGTAATTTTTGGCGGCGACTTCAATACCATCACTAGGCCCAAGGACCGTGCAGGTGTCGCCGCCCCTCTGGGATATGATAGCATTTTTCTAAATAGCATAGTGAGGGAAGCCGGGTTGGTGGACTCGCACATCCGCCATCTCCCCAACCACACGGGTTACACTTACTCCCGAGGTAGTAGCAAGAGTAGGATAGATAGGTTTTTTTTGAAGGGGGACTCTGTCTTTGCGGCTCCCACGCTGCAAGCGGTGGAGTTCTCCGACCACTGTATGGTAACTGTTGTCCTGAATGTAGCCGAGACCCCTCAGAAAGGGAAGGGGTTATGGCGCCTGAATGGGTCGCTGCTGGAGGACCCTGAAGTAAGGGAGGCCTACGAGATCTTTCTTTCGGATCAAGCCTCGCTTCTTGAGAGCGGCTGCCCTCGCCAGGAATGGTGGGAGGTAGTGAAGAAGAGATCAGAGGGCTTTCTCCGAGAGATCTCTAGGCGTAGGGCAGCTTCCAAGTACCAGATCTACCACAGGTTACGCAGGCAGCTAGACCGCCTGGTTTCCTCTGGGGGTCCTCAGGACCAGATATCTGATCTGAAGATGCAGCTGAAGGAGTGCCAGTATGACCGTCTTGCCTCCCTGGTCCTTGAAAGGGATTACGGGAAGTTTTCCTCCCCGGATCCCTACAAGAGCTGTGGTGAGGCAGTGAGTTCGAAGGTTGCGCACGGCCTGAAGGATTCCACGGGGTCTCTGGTCCGGTCCAGACCGGGGATCCTGGGAATCATCAGAGACCACTTTTCGGGCATCCTGAAGAAGCAGCCTTTGGATCTGGAGAAAGCCAGGGAGTTCCTTGAGGGGACCCCACTTCAGGTGGAGTCTGACCTCCCTCCCTCCTTGGTAGATGAGATCTCGGTGGCCGAGATCGAGCAGGCCATAGACTCATTGTCTCCAAAAAAGTCGCCTGGCCCGGATGGGCTCACGGCGGAGTTCTATAAAACCTTTAAGAGCCAGTTGGCTCCTCATTTGATGGAGGTTTTTAACGAATGTTTGGCCTCAGGCTTGCTGCCTCCATCAATGAGAAGGTCGGCCTTGATCCTTCTATCAAAGGGGAAAGACCCGTCCGTGGTAGAGAATTGGCGTCCTATCTCCCTTCTCACCACGGATAGAAAGATACTGGCAAAAGTCTTGTTTACACGTCTGTCTGCTGTGGCGGGCAGGATGCTGTCTCCTTCCCAGCACTGTGCAATTCCTGGCCGTAGCACGTTTAGTGCAGTCCTGAATGTCCGGGAGGCCATGGAAAGGTGCAGGGCTGGGGACGATGCGCGGTATCTACTTGCATTGGATCAGGCCAAGGCGTTCGACCGGGTAAGCCATGAATACCTCTGGCTTCTTCTGAGGAAATACGGCCTGCCTGAGTTATTCGTTGATTGGCTTATGGTTTTATACAGGGGGGCTGAGAGCTTCCCTCTTGTGAACGGTTGGGTGGGTCCCTCTTTTCCTGTGGACTCTGGTGTCAGGCAGGGTTGCCCGTTGAGTCCCCTTCTGTATGTTTTCGCGGTCGACCCCTTCGTAAGGAGGCTAGACTGCGAGCATCTGAGGGGTGTTTCGATGGGCCCCTGCAGTGGTACAGTCTCGGCAGTGAGAGTGGTGGCCTACGCGGACGACGTCTCGGTG
>CM055116.1:18762615-18967615 GCA_029206835.1 Rana muscosa
CAAAAGCAGCAGCAGCAAAAGCAGCAGCAAAAACGGCAGTGACAAAAACAACAAAGACTGCAAAAAAGCAAAAAGAGACTGGTGGTGGTGGGATGGGGGTGACAGTGGGAGTGGGAAAGGTGTTTGGGGTAGGAGATGGGGCGCCATGTCCCAGTGGAGGTGAGGATGCAATGGAGGCTGTCAGTGGCTCACAGGCTCAGGGTGTTTTGGCGCCAAGAAAAACAGCCTCCATTGCTGACAGTAGTGGGTGGAGCCCAGACGAGCTGGGTGGTCAGAAGGAGGAGTGTGGGCGGGAGTTTGAGTGGCGGGCGGAAGGGGGAGGGGCCAGCGGCGGTTGCGCGGCCACTTCCGGTTTTTCCGGCCAGCCAAACCCGGAAGTGGGTAAGGGAGTTGGCCGGGATGTCATTCCTGAACCGGAAGTGGTCGGGGACTTCCGGTCCACGGCCGCAAATGACACTGGCAATGAAACGGAGGAGATGGAGGTAAATGAGGAAGTAAGGGGGGAAAATGGTTTCCACATGCCAATATGCTCTTCTGGGGATTTGAGCCCAGCTCAGAGAATTGGGAGGTGGAGTGAGGTGGAGGCGGAGGATCTTAGTGGGGATCACCCAGATATGATTTTTATTAAGGGGATGGAGTTAAGCCAAGATCAGGGGAAGGAGCAGCCACAGCCACGGGAGCAGGGGGAGGGGCCATCTGGGGCTCATGCCTGCTCCAGTGGATCTCCTGTGGCAGACCCTCCTCCTAGCGTTAGGGGGAGGGAAGGTAAGGGGGTGGCTTGCTCCGGGGGGGCGGTGGATGGGAGGGACCCCCCCCGGCAGGATCAGGCCGGGGGGTTCCCCCGGATGGCACTTCGGCAGCGGGTACTAGTGTGCCCTCTAAGGGTGGGCCCATTGGGAAAGTAGGGGGTGCCCCTGGTCCCGGGGCTGGGGGTGTTTTGGAGGAGGCCCAGGAGGGGCTGCTTGAGGCGCTTCGGGGGAACAGGTCCTTTGCCCAGGTGGCAGGGGTCAGCGTCCCTCTGGCCCCCTTGTACAATCAATTTGGTGCCCAGAACTTTCGGGTTCCCCCCGCAGAACAGCTCCAGGGGGTGAGCCCGTGGTCAAGGGGTACGGGGGGTCCAGAGAGGCGCAGGCGCAATGTTGTGCAGCTGCGGTGGGAGGGACCTGGACAGTGCCCCACTAGGGGGCAGGTGGTGGACCTTCTGTTGAAGGAGGGCAGGCTTAAGGTGGCTGACCTCTTCGCGGTGATCCATCCCACGGGCACCAAGGAGTTTGATGTGAGTTTCTCCTCCTTGGTGCTAATGGAGTTCTTCCTCACGTTATATGAGCTCCTGAAGAGGTCAGAGCCTTGGAGGTCCTTCAGGGTGGTCCCCCTGTCCAGGCAGGAGGACATCAAATCCCTGACTATTTTGGTCAGGAATGAATCCCTCCCACCAGAGGACATTGCCACCTGGTTGGGGAGATATGGGCAGCTGCAGTCTCCCCTGCGCAAGAATCTGGACGAGCGCGGGGTCTGGACCGGGGCGTGGTCAGCCAGGATCCGTCTCAAGCGCCAAGGGACTGGTGTTACCCATGTCCCTGGTAGCGCATTTATAGGACGGGATAGGATCCTGGTTTTCTACCCCGGTCAGCCCCGCCGGTGTTTCAAGTGTGGGAGTCCCACTCATTTGAGTGCAGACTGCACTACACCCCGGTGCGTCAGGTGTAACAGGCCTGGGCACTCCTCGGAGACTTGCAGACTTATTGTCTGCAACCTCTGTGGGGTGTCCGGCCACCCATTCAGTCGCTGCCCCAGGGCTTTCAGGGGGCATGCGGCTGGTGGGGATGGGCACGGCCCAGATGACGCACCGGAGGGGGTGGGGCTCCCACACCGGGCGCCTCAGGCAGGGCCTGGGCCAGGGGCTGGGGTTAGTGGCCCGGAGGGTCCCCTGCCGCAGAGGCAGAGGACCGGGCGTAGGCGGGGTGGTACAGGGGCCCCTGCTGGGAATGTACCTGGTCCCTCGGGACCTGTTTCTGGGGGGCCGGGTGCGCCAGCATCGGGCCCAACAGGGGTGGGGGGGCGGGGGGGTGGAGGTCCCTCTGCGGGGGGTCGCCCTCCTCCTAGGCCCACCTCGCCCCCTCCCTGTTCTGTTCCTACTTCCCCCCTTTCCTCTCCCCCCCCTCCTTTCCCCCTCCTCCCCCCCTTTCCCCCTCCTCCCCCCCCGTCTTTCCCCCCCCCTCCTCCCCTTCCTCTCCCTATTTCCCCCTATGGGCCTCCTCCCCGGGCCTCTTCCCCTCCGCCTTCTTCTCCCTCCCTCCCCGCTCTGGACCCTCCTTTCCGTGGTTCAGGGGGGGAGGAAATGGAGGTGGCTGAGTTGTCCAGGGGCCCACATAAGAGGCCCATGGGAGCCTCTAGTGGGTGCTCTGACGACGAGGCAGGCGGCCAGACCCAGGCGGGCTGGCTGCAGAAGAGGGTCAGGAGGAGGGCAAAAAAGAGGGTCCCCGGGGAGGGGGATCCAGGACCCCAGTTGGTCCCTGGGGGGATCCCTAGGGGGCCCCCCCCAGTGGTTATTGAGAACCCGTTTGGGCCCCTCTCCGGTTGTGGGGAGGGTGATGGGATTTAGGTGAAAACGCAGAGGAGAATGCAGACCAAAATCATTAAGGATGGCGGTACCCTCTCCAATACGTGTTGCGACTATTAATGTCGCAAGTGTGCGTTCTGCGGCGGCTCGTTTCATGGCCTTCGATTTTTTCAGCCGAGTTGAAGCTGATATTTTGTTTTTGCAAGAGACCTGGCTGGCATCGGTGGCAGAGATGCATCTAGCAAAGAGGGAGTGGAGATGTGGGCCCTCCCTCTGGTCTCTTGCGGCCGAGCCCTGCAGTGGAGTTGCAGTCCTTTTTAAGACTGGTCCGGTGGCTTGCCGACGAGTGATTGAGGTAGAGGTCGGTAGGTGCCTGGTGGTGGACGCTGTCGTGGGGGGGCAATTCCTGAGGCTCATTAATTTTTATGGTCCTCAGACCAAGAGGGACAGGAAGAGCCTCCTCGCGATGGTCAAGCCCTACTTGTTCACGTCCCAGCAGGTGGTCTTTGGTGGTGACTTTAACATGGTCACCAGATCAAAGGATCGGGCAGGCGCCTCAGGCCCCCTGGGATATGATAGTATCTTTATGAATAGTATAGTGAGGGAGGCCGGGTTGGTGGATGCGCATGTGCATTGCCTCCCCAATCACACTGGTTTCACTTATACCCGAGGTAGTAGTAGGAGTAGATTAGACAGGTTTTTTTTAAAGGGGGACTCTTCCTTTGCGGCACCTGTGTTGCGGGCGGTGGAGTTCTCCGATTACGTTATGGTATCTGTGACTCTGAATGTGGCCGACACCCCTCAGAAGGGTCGGGGTCTCTGGCGTCTTAACGGATCGCTACTCGAGGACCTTGAGGTTAGGGAGGCCTACGAGATCTTTTTCGCGGATCAAGCCTCGCTCCTTGAGAGCGGCTGCTCCCGCCAGGAATGGTGGGAAGTAGTGAAGAAGAGGTCGGAGGGCTTCTTCCGCAGGATCTCTAGGTACCGGGCGACGTCCAAGTACCTGGCCTACCAGAGGTTGCGCAGGCAGCTAGACCGCCTGGTTTCTTCTGGGGGCCCTCAGGAGCAGATATCCGATCTGAAGCTTCAGATGAAGGGTTGTCAGTATGACCGTCTCGCCTCCCTGGTCCTTGAAAGGGATTACGGGAAGTTCTCCTCCCCGGATCCCTACAAGAGCTGTGGTGAGGCGGTGAGTTCGAAGGTCATACATGGCCTAAAGGATGCTGCGGGATCCCTGGTCCGGTCCAGACCGGGCATCCTGGGTATCATCAGGGACCACTTTTCAGACCTCCTTCGTAGGAAGCCTTTGGATATGGAGAAAGCCAGGGCATTTCTTGATGAGACCCCGCTTCAGGCGGGGCCTGATCTCCCAGACTCTCTGACAGCAGAGATCACGGTTGCAGAAATTGGGCAGGCCATTGACTCTTTGTCTTTAAAAAAGTCGCCGGGGCCCGATGGGCTCACGGCGGAATTTTACAAAACCTTTAAGAGTCTTTTGGCTCCTCATTTGAGGGAGGTTTTTAATGAGTGTTTGGCCAGCAGTCTGCTCCCTCCCTCAATGAGAGGGTCAGCTTTGATCTTGCTGTCAAAGGGGAAAGATCCGACTGTGGTTGAGAACTGGCGCCCGATCGCCCTTCTCTCCACAGATAGGAAGATACTGGCAAAGATACTTTTTTTGCGTATGTCAGCGGTCGCTGACAAGATGCTCTCCGTCTCCCAGCACTGTGCAATTTCTGGCCGGGGCACCTTTAGTGCCGTCCTGAACGTCCGGGAGGCCGTGGAAAGGTGCAGGGCAACGGGGGATGGGCGGTATCTGCTGGCATTAGATCAGGCCAAGGCTTTTGACTGGGTGAGCCATGAGTACCTCTGGCTTCTTCTGAGAAAGTACGGTTTGCCTGAGCAATTTGTGGATTGGCTGAAAGTGTTGTACAGGGGGGCGGTGAGCTTCCCTCTTGTCAACGGTTGGGTGGGTCCTGCCTTTGCTGTGGATTCGGGGGTCAGGCAGGGTTGCCCGTTGAGCCCTCTTCTCTACGTTTTTGCCGTCGATCCCTTCGTGAGAAGGCTCGACTGTGAGCTTTTGGGGGGGGGTTCCGGTGGAGCCTTGTACTGGTCCGGGTCCGGCGGTAAGGGTGGTGGCCTACGCGGACGATGTCTCGGTGATGGTGTCCGGCCGTGAGGAGGCCCTCTTTGTGGAGACGCAAATTGGGAGCTACTCCGAGGCATCTGGTTCGTTGGTCAATTGGGACAAGAGTGAGGTTCTCTGGTTGGGGAAGGAAGGCGAGCAGTTCGTCCTTCCGGACGTATTTCCCCAGCCCCAACTAGAAGTTAAAATTCTTGGCATCTTATTTGGCCCGGGTGATTACCCCAAGCTAAACTGGGAACGCAGACTGGTCGGTGCCTCTCGGAAAGTGAATGCCTGGAAAGGCTGGAAGCTGTCCTTGAGGGAGAGGGTGAGCCTGGTCAAAACGTACTTGCTGCCAGAATTTCTCTATGTCAGCTACGTCTGTATTTTGCCTCCGTCTCTCTATGCCCGGATCTCTGGCCTGTTCTTCCTGCTGTTGTGGGGAAACAGGCTGAATCTGATCAAGAGGGAGGTCACGTACCGACAGAGGAGGCATGGCGGGTTGGATATGATCAACCCGGTGGTGTTTTTCATCACCATGTTTGTGAAATTTAACCTGCAGTCCATCTTTGTGGACCTGCCTAATTTGTGGGAGCGTTCATGCAAGAACTGGTTCTTGCTGTTCCTGAGTGAGTGGGAGGAGGGGGGTCGGCCCGGTGATCTTCGTAGATCACATGGGTACCTCCCATCCTATGTCCCTCAAGCATTAAAGGTACTGAGGCAGTGGCGGATAACTGCCCTTGAGGTGGGCTCTGTGGGTCGGCGTGAGCTGTACGCAAGAGTCATGGCCTCGGACATTTTGAAGCCATTGTCTTTAAGGGACTGCCCGGAGAGAGTCCTCGAGAAGGGACTAGCCCTTCTGAATTCCCCAAGAATCCCAAGCAAATTTTGGGATCTTGCGTGGAGGGCTTTCCACGGACGTCTTTATGTCCGTGGAAACCTCAAGTACAGGAACCTAGGGGACAGAGGTTGTCCCCGTGTGGAATGTGGGGGGGCATTGGAGACCATGGACCATTTTTTGGTCGAATGCCCTTTCAACATTGAGGTTCTCGAGGGGGCAGGGGAAGCAGTAGGTTATCCCCGACTCTCATCCCTGACCTACTCTGAGGTGGTGTATGGCGACTTCAGATTTCATAGAGGATTTGAGTTGTCTTCACTTTATTTAGTCAGTTTAGTGGCGCTCTATTACACATGGCACGCTCGGTGTTTGGTGTCCACTAGGGGCAAAGTCCTGTCCACGCATGAGGTGGTGGGTGATATTTTTCGGGAGTTGGTGAAGGTGAGGAGTCTTGAAGAGGGGAGGGTTGGGGCCAATAGGAGTGCCCGGTTGTGGAGGGGTTTCTCCTTCCGGCCTCCTTGAGGCCCCATACCCTCTTCCTTCGGGGGATGGTGTCTTTCTGTCCTTTCCACTCCCCTTAGGTCTTTTTGGTGTCTCTTCTTTTCCTGAACAGTAGGGTTTAGGCATTCTAGACCTTGCATTCTCGCCAGTAAGTAGCCGAGGGTGTTGGTGGTAGGTTTAGGTAGGAAGATTTGTGTGTAGTAGGATATGGTGTTAGTTTATTAATGTTAGGATGTGTAAGGTTAGTGGGTGATATATTTCTTTGTTTGTCTTTTCCCTAGGGTGGAATAAGGAAAAATGGGAAATACCCCCTCATGTGTGTCGGAGGAGGATGGGTAAGGGTGGAGGTGGTATAATTTAAAAAAAAAAAAAAGAAATTTTTAGGATGTGTTAAGGTCTATGTATGTATTTTCCCATCACCCCCCCTCCCCCCACGTGTGTGTGCTGGAGGAGGATGGGTAAGGGTGGAAGTGTAAATAATAAGTATTAGTTTATATGTTAAGGGTTTGATGTATATATTTGTTTGTTTTCTTTTGTATATACTTTGTTTGTAAAATGATTTGGAGCCATTTTTTTTGGTAGTAGTATTTTAAATAAAAAATTTCCAGCTCCAATTCAGTCTGTGCCTGATTACTGAGGAGAGAGGACGTGCTGCAGGGAGCTCCAGGAGCTCCAGGAGGAGGGGGCAGGATGGCAGGATGGCCTCCTCCAGCCCAGGACCAGGGCAGCCTTCCCAGCCTGTGGGACCCGATGTTTCAGCCTCCTCCCTGGGGATCAAAGACCTGACCCGGGAGGAGGCCCTTTTCCTGAGGACACAGGCTGACCTGATGGATTGGACCCTGCCCCAGCCTGGGGAGGGTCCGGCAAAGACGCAGAGGAGGATATCCAGGGTCAAGGACCTTATCCAGGTGGCCAGCCGGGCCTTCTCTGAAAGAACCTCAATACTGGCGGACCTGAGGAATAGGAGGGATCGAGCCAGCAGCAGCAAAAGGGGGGATTTCTCCAAGGCTATTGACAGCCTGAAGAGCCATTGCAGCGACTCGTGGGGCCTGCTGACGGGACTCTGTGACAGAGGGAGGAAGGAGATGGAGTTCCTGCAGGAGGTCAAGTATGAGCTCAGGAGAGCCAGTAAGGAGGGTTCCCAGGCCGCCCGGCGTGGCAGCCTGAAGGCCCAGAGCCAGATCCACCAGCAGCCTGAGGAGCCCCGGATCCTGGTAAGACCTGGTCCTCCCCCCTCCCCCTGTCCCGTCCCCCCCTCCCTGGGATGTGTGGTCCCCGATGGCCTGGCTGTGGAGGGTCCCCGGGATCAGGCTGTGATGAGGCCAGTAAAATCTGCCAGTTCACATGCAGACCCGGGTAGGGTACCCCATGATACAGCCAGGGTAAGCCTAGAGGGGAGCACCATGGGAGCAGGTAAACTAGGGGGGGTGGCAGTGGTGGTCCTTACACCACTGCAGGGAACTAGGCAGGAAGAAGGAATGGAGGTCAGGACCAGGCAAGATGGCGGGACCCCCAGGACCCCTGTGAGTCCCGCATGCAGCATTGCTAAAACCGCGCATGTTGTGGAGGAGGGAGAGGGGCCCGCCATGCAGATAGAGACTGCCATGCAGATAGAGACTGCTTTTTCCCAGGAAGAGGAGAGGTCAGCAGGACAGTCAGCAGCAGGAGAAACTATAGGAGAGACAAATGCAGCAAGGACTGCGGATGCACTGGTGGTGGTGGGTTGGGGGTTGCTGGGGGTGAGGGTAGGGTTGTTGGTGTGGGTGGTGGGGTGCATGCTTGCAGTGGTGATGGTGGACTGGAGGCTGCAAACGCCACACAGACAATGGACGCTTTGGCGCCAAAAAGTACCGCTGCTGCCGCGAGTGGGGGGGGCGTGGCCAGCGGGCGGCATTCAGGCAGGCTGGAAGGCCAAGGGGAGGGGTCTGGGCGGGTGCCTGAGCGGCGGGAGAAGGTGGGAGGGGCGAGCGGCGGTTGCGTGGCCACTTCCGGTTCCCCTGGTCAGCCTGACCCGGAAGTGGGTAGGGAGGCTGGCCGGGATGGGGGTCCTGAACCAGAGGTGGTCAGTGACTTCCGGTCCGCGGCCGCTGCTGATCGGGATTGTAGATTGGAGGAAGGTATGGAGGTATGTGGGGGAGGGGTGCTGTCTTTGATCTCCTCTGGGGATCTGAGCCAGGGACAAAGGATGGGGCGGTGGAGTGAGGCCGAGGCTGGGGAGCTTAGTGGGGATCACCCAGCCTTAGCCTTTATAAGAGGGATGGAGTCCCAGGGGGGATCAAATATAGATGGGAAGGAGCAGCCACAGCCACGGGAGCAGGGGGGGAGCCATCTGGGGCTCATGCCTGCTGCTCCGGTGGGCTCTCTGTGGCAGACCCTCCTCCTGGTACTGGGAGGAGGGATGATATGGGCGTGGCTTGCTCCGGAGGGGCGGTGGATGGGAGGGACCCCCCTCCCCCCCGGCAGGTTCAGGCCGGGGGGTTCCCCCGGGTAGTATGTCGGCCGTAGGTGTCGGGGTGCCCTCCGAGGGTGCCCTTGGTGATGCGGGGGAGGGCACTTCTGGCACTCAGGAAGGGGGTGGGTTAGGCCAGGCCCAGGAGGCAGTGCTGCTTGAGGCGCTAAGGGAAACCAGGTCTTTTGCCCGGGTGGCAGGGATCAGCGTCCCTTTGGCCCCCTGTACGGCCAGTTTGGCGCCCAGAACTTCCGGGTTCCCCCCATGGATCAGCTTCAGGGGGTGAACCCGTGGTAGAGGGGTACGGGGGGTCCGGAGAGGCGCAGGCGCAATGTTGTGCAGCTGCGGTGGGAGGGACCTGGACAGTGCCCCACTAGGGGGCAGGTTGTGGATCTACTGCTGAAGGGGGCCCACTGCAAGGTGGCCGACCTCTTCGCAGTGATCCATCCCACAGGCACCAAGGAGTTCGATGTTAGTTTCTCCTCCTTGGTGCATATGGAGCTCTTCCTGACGGTATATGAGCTCCTGAGGAGGTCGGAGCCTTGGAGCTCCTTCAGAGTAGTTCCCCTGTCCAGGCAGGAGGACATCAAGTCCCTGACCATTTTGGTCAGGAACGAATCCCTCCCACCTGAGGACATTGCCACCTGGTTGGGGAGGTATGGGCAGCTGCAAGCTCCCCTGCGCAAAAACCTGGATGAGCGCGGGGTGTGGACTGGGGCGTGGCTGACCAGGATCCGTCTTAAACGCCAGGGGACTAGTGTCACCCATGTCCCCGGTAGCGCGTTTATCGGTAGGGATAGGATCCTGGTCTTCTACCCTGGTCAGCCCCGTCGCTGTTTTAAGTGCGGGAGTCCCACCCATTTGAGTGCGGATTGCACAACACCCCGGTGTGTCAAGTGTAACAGGCCAGGGCACTCCTCAGAGACTTGCAGGCTGATTGTCTGCAACCTCTGTGGGGTGTCCGGCCACCCATTCAGTCGCTGCCCCTTGGCTTTCAGGGGGCGGGCGGCTGATGAGGGTGAGCCAGGCCTGGATGGCACATCGGGAGGGGTGGGTCTCCCACCCCAGGCGCCTCAGGCAGACCCGGGGGGTGAGCCTGGGATTGGTGGCCCAGTGGCTCCCCTGCCACAGAGGCAGAGGCCTGGGCGGAGGCGGAGTAGGGTGGGGGCCCCTGCTGAGAGTGTGCCTGGTCCCTTGGGACCTGTTTCTGGGGGGCTGGGTGCGTCAGCATCGGGCCCAGTGGGGGTGAGGGGTCGGGGGAGTGGGGGGTTGTCCCCTTCCCCGACATCCTTCCTCGCCCCCTCCCCCTCCCCCTCTTCCTGTCCCCTCTTCTCCCTCCTGTCCTCTCCCCCCTCCCCCCCTCCCCCCTCTTATTTCCCTCCCTCCCCCTATGCCCCCTCTCCCCGTCCCTCTGTGCCTCCTTCCCCTTCCCGACCCACCCTGGATCCTTCTGTCCGGGATTCAGGGGGGGAGGGGATGGAGGTGACTGAGGTGTTGAGGGGCCCGCACAAGAGGCCTATGGATGCCTCTAGTGGGTACTCTGGGGATGAGGTGGGTGGCCAGATCCAGGAGGGCTGGCTACTAAGGAAAAATAAAAAAAAGACCAAGAAAAAGGGTTCGGAAGGGGGGGGCCTCTGGTTCCCGGGTTGTCCCTGGTGGGGTCCCTGGGGGACCCCCTCCAGTGGTTCTGAGGAACCCCTTTGAGGCCCTCTCGGGGTCGGAGGAGGATGTTGGGATATAGGCAAACGCAGAGGAGAATGCAGGCCATAATCACCAAGGATGGCGGTACCCTCTCCAATACGCATTGCGACCATTAATGTCGCAAGTGTGCGTTCTGCGGCGGCTCGTTTCATGGCCTTTGATTTTCTCAGCCGAGTTGAAGCTGACATTTTGTTTTTGCAGGAGACCTGGCTGGCATCGGTGGCAGAGATGCATCTAGCAAAGAGGGAGTGGAGATGTGGGCCCTCCCTCTGGTCTCTTGCGGCCGAGCCCTGCAGTGGAGTTGCAGTCCTTTTTAAGACTGGTTCGGTGGCTTGTCGACGGGTGATTGAGGTTGAGATTGGTAGGTGCCTGGTGGTGGACGCTGTCGTGGGGGGGCAATTCCTTCGGCTGGTCAATTTCTATGGCCCTCAGACTAAGAGGGATAGGAAGAGCCTCCTCACGATGGTTAAGCCCTATCTTTTTATGTCCCAGCAGGTGGTCTTTGGTGGTGACTTTAACATGGTCACCAGATCAAAGGATCGGGCAGGCTCCTCAGGCCCCCTGGGATATGATAGTATTTTTCTGAACAGCATAGTTAGGGAGGCCGGGTTGGTGGATGTGCATATTCAGCACCTCCCCAACCACACGGGGTTCACCTATGCCCGAGGTAGTAGTAGGAGTAGGTTAGACAGGTTTTTTTTTAAAGGGGGACTCCTCCTTTGCGGCACCTGTGTTGCAAGCGGTGGAGTTCTCTGACCACTGTATGGTTTCTGTGACCCTGAATGTGGCTGACACCCCTCAGAAAGGTCGGGGGTTTTGGCGTCTCAATGGATCGCTACTCGAGGACCTCGAGGTTAGGGAGACCTATGAGATCTTTCTTGTGGATCAGGCCTCGCTCCTTGAGAGCGGCTGCTCCCGCCAGGAATGGTGGGAAGTAGTGAAGAAGAGGTCGGAGGGCTTTTTCCGCAGGATCTCTAGGTACCGGGCAATGTCCAAGTACCAGGCCTACCAGGGGTTACGCAGGCAGTTAGACCGCCTGGTTTCTTCTGGGGGCCCTCAGGAGCAGATATCCGATCTGAAGCTTCAGATGAAGGGGTGTCAGTATGACCGTCTTGCCTCCCTGGTCCTTGAGAGGGATTACGGGAGGTTCTCCTCCCCGGATCCTTACAAGAGCTGTGGTGAGGCAGTGAGTTCGAAGGTCGTACATGGCCTGAAGGACGCTTCAGGGTCCCTGGTTCGGTCCAAATCGGGCATCCTGGATGTCATCAGAGACCACTTTTCAGACCTTCTTCGTAGGAAGCCTTTAGATATGGAGAAAGCCAGAGTATTTCTTGATGAGACCCCGCTTGGCGCGGGGCCTGATCTCCCTGGCTCTTTGACAGTAGAAATCTCGGTTGCAGAAGTTGAGCAGGCGATTGACTCTTTGTCTTTGAAAAAATCGCCTGGGCCCGATGGGCTTACGGCTGAGTTCTATAAAACCTTTAAGGGTCTTTTGGCTCCTCTTTTGAGGGAGGTTTTCAATGAGTGTTTGGCTAAGGGCCTGCTCCCTCCCTCAATGAGAAGGTCAGCCTTGATTCTATTGTCAAAGGGGAAAGATCCGACTGTGGTAGAGAATTGGCGCCCGATCGCCCTCCTCACCACAGATAGGAAGATTCTGGCGAAGATACTTTTTTTCCGTATGTCGGCTGTCACTGACGGGATGCTGTCTGTCTCCCAGCACTGCGCAGTTCCTGGCCGGGGCACCTTTAGTGCCGTCCTGAACGTCCGGGAGGCTGTGGAAAGGTGCAGGGCAGCGGGGGACGGGCGGTATCTGCTGGCCTTAGACCAGGCCAAGGCTTTTGATCGGGTAAACCACGAGTACCTCTGGCTTCTTCTGAGAAAGTACGGTCTGCCTGAACAATTCGTGAATTGGCTGAAGGTATTGTACAGGGGGGCGGTGAGCTTCCCTCTTGTCAACGGTTGGGTGGGCCCTGCCTTTGCGGTGGATTCTGGTGTCAGGCAGGGTTGCCCGTTGAGCCCTCTTCTCTACGTTTTTGCCGTCGATCCCTTCGTGAGAAGGCTCGATTGCGAGCGTTTGGGGGGGGTTCCGGTGGAGCCTTGCATTGGCCCGGATCCGGCTGTGAGGGTGGTGGCCTACGCGGACGACGTCTCGGTGGTGGTGTCAAGCCGAGAGGAGGCCCTCTTTGTGGAAACGCAGATTGGGAGCTACTCCGAGGCGTCGGGTTCGTTGGTCAATTGGGACAGGAGTGAGGTTCTCTGGTTGGGGAAGGAAGGCGAGCAGTTCGCTCTTCCGGACGTTTTTCCCCGGCCCCAGCTAGAAGTTAAAATTCTTGGCATCATATTTGGCCCGGGTGATTATCCCAAGCTAAACTGGGAACGTAGACTGGTCGGTGCGTCTCGGAAAGTGAATGCCTGGAAGGGCTGGAAGCTGTCATTGAGGGAAAGGGTAAGCCTGGTTAAGACATACTTGCTGCCAGAATTCCTCTATGTCAGCTACGTGTGTATTTTGCCAGTGTCTCTCTATGCTCGGATCTCTGGCCTGTTTTTCCTGCTGTTGTGGGGAAACAGGCTAAATCTGATCAAGAGGGAGGTCACGTACCGACAGAGGAGGCACGGTGGGTTGGACATGATCAATCCGGTGGTGTTTTTCATCATCATATTTGTGAAGTTCAACCTGCAGTCCATCTTTGTGGACCTGCCTACTTTGTGGGAGCGCTCATGTAGGAACTGGCTCTTGCTGTTCCTGAGTGAGTGGGAGGACGGGGGTCGGCCCGGTGATCTCCGGAGATCGCATGGGTACCTCCCGTCCTATGTTCCTCAAGCGCTGAAGGTACTGAGGCAGTGGCGGATAACTGCCCTTGAGGTGGGCTCCTTGAGTCGGCGTGAGCTGTACGCAAGAGTCATGGCCTCGGACATTTTGAGGCCACTGTCTCTAAGGGATTGCCCGGAGAGAGTCCTCGAGAAGGGGCTAGCCCTTCTGAATTCCCCAAGAATCCCAAGCAAATTTTGGGATCTTGCGTGGAGGGCTTTCCACGGACGCCTCTATGTCCGTGGGAACCTGAAATACAGGAACCTAGGGGACAGGGGTTGTCCCCGTGTGGAATGTGGGGGGGCATTGGAGACCATGGACCACTTTCTGGTCGAATGCCCCTTCAACATTGAGGTTCTCGAGGGGGCGGGGGGGGGGCCATTGGTTACCCCCGGCTCTCGTCCCTGACCTATTCTGAGATGGTGTATGGTGACTTCAGGGTCCACAGAGGGTTTGAGTTGTCATCACTTTATTTAGTTAGCTTAGTGGCCCTCTATTACACATGGCACGCTCGGTGTTTGGTGTCCACTAGGGGCAAAGTCCTGTCCACGCATGAGGTGGTGGGTGATATCTTTCGGGAATTGGTGAAGGTGAGGAGTCTCGAGAGGGAGAGGGTAGGAGCTGACAGGAGCGCACGGTTGTGGAGGGGTTTCTCCTTCCGGCCCACTTGAAGCTCTGAGCCTCTTTCTTTCTGGGGGTGGTTCTTTCTGTCCTTTCACCTCCCCTTAGATTGGGTTTTATGGTTATTTTTTTTGCAGTAGGGCTTGCAGGTAACCTAGTCGCTCATCTGCGTTCTCGCCTGTTGTGGCCGGTGGGTGGGTGATGTGTGGGTGTTGGGGTTAGGTAGGTTGTTTTTGTATTAGTGGTAGGTTGGTGTGGTATATTTTTTTTTTTTTTTCTCAAGAGGGTATGGGTTATCGCATGTGGATGGGTAAGGGTGGTAATAATGGAGTGTTGTAAATATGTATAGTGTCTGTTGGTTTAAGATTGTTTCTGGTTTCTGTTTTGTAAATATTTGTAGTAGTCTAAAAATAAAAAAAATTTCCAGCTCCAATTCAGTCTGAGCCTGACTACTGAGGAGAGAGGACGTGCTGCAGGGAGCTCCAGGAGGAGGGGGCAGGATGGCCTCCTCCAGCCCAGGACCAGGGCAGCCTTCCCAGCCTGTGGGACCCGATGTTTCAGCCTCCTCCCTGGGGATCAAAGACCTGACCCGGGAGGAGGCCCTTTTCCTGAGGACACAGGCTGACCTGATGGATTGGACCCTGCCCCAGCCTGGGGAGGGTCCGGCAAAGACGCAGAGGAGGATATCCAGGGTCAAGGACCTTATCCAGGTGGCCAGCCGGGCCTTCTCCGAAAGAACCTCAATACTGGCGGACCTGAGGAATAGGAGGGATCGAGCCAGCAGCGGCAAAAGGGGGGATTTCTCCAAGGCTATTGACAGCCTGAAGAGCCATTGCAGCGACTCGTGGGGCCTGCTGACGGGACTCTGTGACAGAGGGAGGAAGGAGATGGAGTTCCTGCAGGAAGTCAAGTGTGAGCTCAGGAGAGCCAGTAAGGAGGGTTCCCAGGCCGCCCGGCGTGGCAGCCTGAAGGCCCAGAGCCAGATCCACCAGCAGCCTGAGGAGCCCCAGATCCTGGTAAGACCTGGTCCTCCCCCCTCCCCCTGTCCCGCCCCCCCTCCCTGGGATGTGTGGTCCCCGATGGCCTGGCTGTGGAGGGTCCCCGGGATCAGGCTGTGATGAGGCCAGTAAAATCTGCCAGTTCACATGCAGACCCGGGTAGGGTACCCCATGATGCAGCCAGGGTAAGCCTAGAGGGGAGCACCATGGGAGCAGGTAAACTAGGGGGGGTGGCAGTGGTGGTCCTTACACCACTGCAGGGAATTAGGCAGGAAGAAGGAATGGAGGTCAGGACCAGGCAAGATGGCGGGACCCCCAGGACCCCTGTGAGTCCCGCATGCAGCATTGCTAAAACCGCGCATGTTGTGGAGGAGGGAGAGGGGCCCGCCATGCAGATAGAGACTGCCATGCAGATAGAGACTGCGTTTTCCCAGGAAGAGGAGAGGTCAGCAGGACAGTCAGCAGCAGGAGAAACAATAAGAGAGACAAATGCAGCAAGGACTGCAGATGCACGGGTGGTGACTGGTGGTGGTGGGTTGGGGGTTGCTGGGGGTGAGGGTAGGGTTGTTGGTGTGGGTGGCGGGGTGCATGCTTGCAGTGGTGATGGTGGACTGGAGGCTGCAAACGCCACACAGACAATGGACGCTTCGGCGCCAAAAAGTACCGCTGCTGCCGCGAGTGGGGGGGGGGGCGTGGCCAGCGGGCGGCATTCAGGCAGGCTGGATGGCCAAGGGGAGGGGTCTGGGCGGGTGCCTGAGCGGCGGGAGGAGGTGGGAGGGGCGAGCGGCGGTCGCGCGGCCACTTCCGGTTCCCCTGGTCAGCCTGACCCGGAAGTGGATAGGGGGGCTGGCCGGGATGGGGGTCCTGAACCGGAGGTGGTCAGTGACTTCCGGTCCGCGGCTGCTGCCGATCGGGATTGCAGTTTGGAGGAAGGTATGGAGGTATGTGGGGGAGGGGTGCTATCTTTGATCTCCTCTGGGGATCTGAGCCAGGGACAAAGGATGGGGCGGTGGAGTGAGGCCGAGGCTGGGGAGCTTAGTGGGGATCACCCAGCCTTAGCCTTTATAAGAAGGATGGAGTCCCAAGGGGGATCAAGTGTAGATGGGAAGGAGCAGCCACAGCCACGGGAGCAGGGGGGGGAGCCATCTGGGGCTCATGCCTGCTGCTCCGGTGGGCTCTCTGTGGCAGACCCTCCTCCTGGTACTGGGAGGAGGGATGATGTGGGCGTGGCTTGCTCCGGAGGGGCGGTGGATGGGAGGGACCCCCCTCCCCCCCGGCAGGTTCAGGCCGGGGGGTTCCCCCGGGTAGTATGTCGGCCGTGGGTGTCGGGGTGCCCTCCGAGGGTGCCCTTGGTGATGCGGGGGAGGGCACTTCTGGCACTCAGGCAGGGGGTGGGTTAGGCCAGGCCCAGGAGGCAGTGCTGCTTGAGGCGCTAAGGGAAACCAGGTCTTTTGCCCGGGTGGCGGGGACCAGCGTCCCTTTGGCCCCCCTGTATGGCCAGTTTGGCGCCCAGAACTTCCGGGTTCCCCCCATGGATCAGCTTCAGGGGGTGAACCCGTGGTCGAGGGGTACAGGGGGTCCGGAGAGGCGCAGGCGCAATGTTGTGCAGCTGCGGTGGGAGGGACCTGGACAGTGCCCCACTAGGGGGCAGGTTGTGGATCTACTGCTGAAGGGGGCCCACTGCAAGGTGGCCGACCTCTTCGCAGTGATCCATCCCACAGGCACCAAGGAGTTCGATGTTAGTTTCTCCTCCTTGGTGCATATGGAGCTCTTCCTGACGGTATATGAGCTCCTGAGGAGGTCGGAGCCTTGGAGCTCCTTCAGAGTAGTTCCCCTGTCCAGGCAGGAGGACATCAAGTCCCTGACCATTTTGGTCAGGAACGAATCCCTCCCACCTGAGGACATTGCCACCTGGTTGGGGAGGTATGGGCAGCTGCAAGCTCCCCTGCGCAAAAACCTGGACGAGCGCGGGGTGTGGACCGGGGCGTGGCAGACCAGGATCCGTCTTAAACGCCAGGGGACTAGTGTCACCCATGTCCCCGGTAGCGCGTTTATCGGTAGGGATAGGATCCTGGTCTTCTACCCTGGTCAGCCCCGTCGCTGTTTTAAGTGCGGGAGTCCCACCCATTTGAGTGCGGATTGCACAACACCCCGGTGTGTCAAGTGTAACAGGCCAGGGCACTCCTCGGAGACTTGCAGGCTGATTGTCTGCAACCTCTGTGGGGTGTCCGGCCACCCATTCAGTCGCTGCCCCTTGGCTTTCAGGGGGCGGGCGGCTGATGAGGGTGAGCCAGGCCTGGATGGCGCATCGGGAGGGGTGGGTCTCCCGCCCCAGGCAGACCCGGGGGGTGGGCCTGGGGCTGGGATTGGTGGCCCAGTGGCTCCCCTGCCACAGAGGCAGAGGCCTGGGCGGAGGCGGAGTAGGGCGGGGGCCCCTGCTGAGAGTGTGCCTGGTCCCTCGGGACCTGTTTCTGGGGGGCTGGGTGCGTCAGCATCGGGCCCAGTGGGGGTGAGGGGTCGGGGGGCTGTCCCCTTCCCCGACGTCCTTCCTCGCCCCCTCCTGTCCCTCCCCCTCTTCCTGTCCCCTCTTCTCCCTCCTGTCCTCTCCCCCCTCCCCCCTCCCCCCTCCTTTCCCCCCCCTCCCCCCCGTTCCCTCCCCCCCTCCCCCCTCTTATCTTCCTCCCTCCCCCTATGCCCCCTCTCCCCGTCCCTCTTTGCCTCCTTCCCCTTCCCGACCCACCCTGGATCCTTCTGTCCGGGATTCAGGGGGGGAGGGGATGGAGGTGACTGAGGTGTCGAGGGGCCCGCATAAGAGGCCTATGGATGCCTCTAGTGGGTACTCTGGGGATGAGGTGGGTGGCCAGATCCAGGAGGGCTGGCTACAGAGGAAAACAAAAAAAAAGACCAAGAAAAAGGGTTCGGGAGGGGGGGCCTCTGGTTCCCGGGTTGTCCCTGGTGGGGACCCTGGGGGACCCCCCCAGTGGTTCTGAGGAACCCCTTTGAGGCCCTCTCGGGGTCAGAGGATGATGATTAGGATATAGGCAAACGCAGAGGAGAATGCAGGCCATAATCACTAAGGATGGCGGTACCCTCTCCAATACGCGTTGCGACCATTAATGTCGCAAGTGTGCGTTCTGCGGCGGCTCGTTTCATGGCCTTTGATTTTCTCAGCCGAGTTGAAGCTGACATTTTGTTTTTGCAGGAGACCTGGCTGGCATCGGTGGCAGAGATGCATCTAGCAAAGAGGGAGTGGAGATGTGGGCCCTCCCTCTGGTCTCTTGCGGCCGAGCCCTGCAGTGGAGTTGCAGTCCTTTTTAAGACTGGTTCGGTGGCTTGTCGACGGGTGATTGAGGTTGAGATTGGTAGGTGCCTGGTGGTGGACGCTGTCGTGGGGGGGCAATTCCTTCGGCTGGTCAATTTCTATGGCCCTCAGACTAAGAGGGATAGGAAGAGCCTCCTCACGATGGTTAAGCCCTATCTTTTTACGTCCCAGCAGGTGGTCTTTGGTGGTGACTTTAACATGGTCACCAGATCAAAGGATCGGGCAGGTTCCTCAGGCCCCCTGGGATATGATAGTATTTTTCTGAACAGCATAGTTAGGGAGGCCGGGTTGGTGGATGTGCATATTCAGCACCTCCCCAACCACACGGGGTTCACCTATGCCCGAGGTAGTAGTAGGAGTAGGTTAGATAGGTTTTTTTTAAAGGGGGACTCCTCCTTTGCGGCACCTGTGTTGCAAGCGGTGGAGTTCTCTGACCACTGTATGGTTTCTGTGACCCTGAATGTGGCTGACACCCCTCAGAAAGGTCGGGGGTTTTGGCGTCTCAATGGATCGCTACTCGAGGACCTCGAGGTTAGGGAGGCCTATGAGATCTTTCTTGCGGATCAGGCCTCGCTCCTTGAGAGCGGCTGCTCCCACCAGGAATGGTGGGAAGTAGTGAAGAAGAGGTCGGAGGGCTTTTTCCGCAGGATCTCTAGGTACCGGGCAATGTCCAAGTACCAGGCCTACCAGAGGTTACGCAGGCAGTTAGACCGCCTGGTTTCTTCTGGGGGCCCTCAGGAGCAGATATCCGATCTGAAGCTTCAGATGAAGGGGTGTCAGTATGACCGTCTTGCCTCCCTAGTCCTTGAGAGGGATTACGGGAGGTTCTCCTCCCCGGATCCTTACAAGAGCTGTGGTGAGGCAGTGAGTTCGAAGGTCGTACATGGCCTGAAGGACGCTTCAGGGTCCCTGGTTCGGTCCAAATCGGGCATCCTGGGTGTCATCAGAGACCACTTTTCAGACCTTCTTCGTAGGAAGCCTTTAGATATGGAGAAAGCCAGAGTATTTCTTGATGAGACCCCGCTTGGCGCGGGGCCTGATCTCCCTGGCTCTTTGACAGTGGAAATCTCGGTTGCAGAAGTTGAGCAGGCGATTGACTCTTTGTCTTTGAAAAAATCGCCTGGGCCCGATGGGCTTACGGCTGAGTTCTATAAAACCTTTAAGGGTCTTTTGGCTCCTCTTTTGAGGGAGGTTTTCAATGAGTGTTTGGCTAAGGGCCTGCTCCCTCCCTCAATGAGAAGGTCAGTCTTGATTCTATTGTCAAAGGGGAAAGATCCGACTGTGGTAGAGAATTGGCGCCCGATCGCCCTCCTCACCACAGATAGGAAGATTCTGGCGAAGATACTTTTTTCCGTATGTCGGCTGTCGCTGACGGGATGCTGTCTGTCTCCCAGCACTGCGCAGTTCCTGGCCGGGGCACCTTTAGTGCCATCCTGAACGTCCGGGAGGCTGTGGAAAGGTGCAGGGCAGCGGGGGACGGGCGGTATCTGCTGGCCTTAGACCAGGCCAAGGCTTTTGATCGGGTAAACCACGAGTACCTCTGGCTTCTTCTGAGAAAGTACGGTCTGCCTGAACAATTCGTGAATTGGCTGAAGGTATTGTACAGGGGGGCGGTGAGCTTCCCTCTTGTCAACGGTTGGGTGGGCCCTGCCTTTGCGGTGGATTCTGGTGTCAGGCAGGGTTGCCCGTTGAGCCCTCTTCTCTACGTTTTTGCCGTCGATCCCTTCGTGAGAAGGCTCGATTGTGAGCGTTTGGGGGGGGGGGGGTTCCGGTGGAGCCTTGCATTGGCCCGGATCCGGCTGTAAGGGTGGTGGCCTACGCGGACGACGTCTCGGTGGTGGTGTCCAGCCGAGAGGAGGCCCTCTTTGTGGGAACGCAGATTGGGAGCTACTCCGGGGCGTCGGGTTCGTTGGTCAATTGGGACAGGAGTGAGGTTCTCTGGTTGGGGAAGGAAGGCGAGCAGTTCGCTCTTCCGGACGTTTTTCCCCGGCCCCAGCTAGAAGTTAAAATTCTTGGCATCATATTTGGCCCGGGTGATTATCCCAAGCTAAACTGGGAACGTAGACTGGTCGGTGCGTCTCGGAAAGTGAATGCCTGGAAGGGCTGGAAGCTGTCATTGAGGGAAAGGGTAAGCCTGGTTAAGACATACTTGCTGCCAGAATTCCTCTATGTCAGCTACGTGTGTATTTTGCCAGTGTCTCTCTATGCTCGGATCTCTGGCCTGTTTTTCCTGCTGTTGTGGGGAAACAGGCTAAATCTGATCAAGAGGGAGGTCACGTACCGACAGAGGAGGCACGGTGGGTTGGACATGATCAATCCGGTGGTGTTTTTCATCATCATATTTGTGAAGTTCAACCTGCAGTCCATCTTTGTGGACCTGCCTACTTTGTGGGAGCGCTCATGTAGGAACTGGCTCTTGCTGTTCCTGAGTGAGTGGGAGGACGGGGGTCGGCCCGGTGATCTCCGGAGATCGCATGGGTACCTCCCGTCCTATGTCCCTCAAGCGCTGAAGGTACTGAGGCAGTGGCGGATAACTGCCCTTGAGGTGGGCTCCTTGAGTCGGCGTGAGCTGTACGCAAGAGTCATGGCCTCGGACATTTTGAGGCCACTGTCTCTAAGGGATTGCCCGGAGAGAGTCCTCGAGAAGGGGCTAGCCCTTCTGAATTCCCCAAGAATCCCAAGCAAATTTTGGGATCTTGCGTGGAGGCCTTTCCACAGACGCCTCTATGTCCGTGGGAACCTGAAATACAGGAACCTAGGGGACAGGGGTTGTCCCCGTGTGGAATGTGGGGGGGCATTGGAGACCATGGACCACTTTTTGGTCGAATGCCCCTTCAACATTGAGGTTCTCGAAGGGGTGGGGGGGGCCATTGGTTACCCCCGGCTCTCGTCCCTGACCTATTCTGAGATGGTGTATGGTGACTTCAGGGTCCACAGAGGGTTTGAGTTGTCATCACTTTATTTAGTTAGCTTAGTGGCCCTCTATTACACGTGGCACGCTCGGTGTTTGGTGTCCACTAGGGGCAAAGTCCTGTCCACGCATGAGGTGGTGGGTGATATCTTTCGGGAATTGGTGAAGGTGAGGAGTCTCGAGAGGGAGATGGTAGGAGCTGACAGGAGCGCACGGTTGTGGAGGGGTTTCTCCTTCCGGCCCACTTGAAGCTCTGAGCCTCTTTCTTTCTGGGGGTGGTTCTTTCTGTCCTTTCACCTCCCCTTAGATTTTGTTTTATGGTTATTTTTTTGCAGTAGGGCTTGCAGGTAACCTAGTCGCTCATCTGCGTTCTCGCCTGTTGTGGCCGGTGGGTGGGTGATGTGTGGGTGTTGGGGTTAGGTAGGTTGTTTTTGTATTAGTGGTAGGTTGGTGTGGTGTGTTTTTTTTTTTTTGTGTAAATATGAGACCCACGTATGGGTTATCGCATGTGGATGGGTAAGGGTGGTAATGATGGAGTGTTGTAAATATGTATAGCAGTGTTTCTCAACCTTTTTGCCTTCGGGGAACCTTTGGCAAAAGTTTGAGATCTCGGGGAACCCCTGAAAAAAAAATTCAGATCTAAAGCTCACAGATCATTGGATCTGATCAGCGAGCTGTAGATATAACCGCAATAAAGAAACAGTATCAAATAATAGAATAGATATTGTAAAAACACTTACCACCTTAATGTGAAACTTGGGCTTGCTTTTACAACGTGGGGGTCACCAGGGCACAGTACAAGGAGTTGCTTTCATCCACATGCAGAGCAGCGCAGGAAAGCTGCTGTAATATGCCTTATATCTCCTTGATCCCACAGAGGAGCGAAGAGAGCGGGAGCACGTGGCTGGATCAGGAGATGACATCCTGTCAGTGCTGAATGCAGAAAGGGGGATCAAAGAGCAGGGGCACGTCAGAGTCACCCCTATACATAAGAGGCCCCCTTTACATGAGTCTCCTCATCACAGCAGAGGTCCCCCATGTCAGAGGTCTCCCCATTACATCAGAGGCCCCTTAGTGTCAGATTTCCACATCACATTACAGTCCCTCATTCACATCAGAGGCCCCCCATTACATCAAAGTCCCCCCTATACATGAGTCTCCCCATCACAGCAGAGGTCCCCCATTACATCAAAGTCCCCCTATACACAAGAACTTTCAATCACATCAAAGTCACCCCTATACTTAGGAGGCCCCTTTTACACAAGTCCCCCCATTACATTGAAGCCTCTCCATTGCATCAGAGGCCCCCCATCACATAGAGCCCAATCCTAAACCCCCCAGTCATACATACCCCCCCTCTCTCAGAGCCCTCCAATCACACAGATCCCTTTTCACAAAGCCCTACCTTTTGATTTCAGCAGTGTGGCAGAGGGCTGGGGATAAAGGAGGTCTCAAGCAGAGATAGATCCTGCACCCTGGCTTTAGTAAGGCATTCCCCTCCCAATCCAGCCATGTGCTCGCTCAGACAGACAGACAGACACTGCTCTGGCAGCTCTCACCTCCCGATCCAGTCATGTGCTCTCTGACACACACACACACATACACACTCTGGCAGCTCTCACCTCCCGATCCAGCCACATGCTCTGTCCCTGCTGGCTCTGTGCCTCCTGCAGCTCCCGTGTCCCAATGCAGCCATGTGCCCCTGCCAGCTCCGTCTACCTCACCACCCCACCCCCATCTCAAACTCAGCCCCTGCTCAGAAACACTGGAGTCAGCCACATGCCCCTGCCAGCTCTGTCGTCCCCCCCCATCACTAACCTCCAGCCATGTGCTCCGATGGCTCTCTGTCCCTCCTGCACTCTGCATTGCTGCAGCTATAGCTGTGGTAATACAGAGTGCAGGGGAAACAGAGAGCCATCGGAGCACAGTGCAGGAGGGAGGCAGACAGAGAGCCACTGTAAGAGCTCACCTTCCGATTGAGCCATGTGTATCCTCCCAGTCAGCGTTGTCATGTAACACCTCCTCCTTCGACTCCCATTCCCGCGCTCTGCACTTCTCCTCTGCTCCGCCCCCTGACCTTATAGGAGCCGGAACTATAGAAGAATCATCGGGTATTCATGCGCGCCGTGTGACAGCAGCAGCGCGCATGAAGGATAACATTAAAATGAAATTCAGTGGTATACATCCGCCGCCATTATGTAGATTTCCCGCGGAACCCCTGGGGACTTCCTGCGGAACCCTAGGGTTCCGCGGAACCCCGGTTGAGAATCACTGATGTATAGTGTCTGTTGGTTTAGATTGTTTCTGTTTTGTAAATATTTGTAGTAGTCTAAAAATAAAAAAAAATTTCCAGCTCCAACTCAGTCTGAGCCTGACTACTGAGGAGAGAGGACGTGCTGCAGGGAGCTCCAGGAGCTCCAGGAGGAGGGGGCAGGATGGCCTCCTCCAGCCCAGGACCAGGGCAGCCTTCCCAGCCTGTGGGACCCGATGTTTCAGCCTCCTCCCTGGGGATCAAAGACCTGACCCGGGAGGAGGCCCTTTTCCTGAGGACACAGGCTGACCTTATGGATTGGACCCTGCCCCAGCCTGGGGAGGGTCCGGCAAAGACGCAGAGGAGGATATCCAGGGTCAAGGACCTTATCCAGGTGGCCAGCCGGGCCTTCTCCGAAAGAACCTCAACCCTGGCGGACCTGAGGAATAGGAGGGATCGAGCCAGCAGCGGCAAAAGGGGGGATTTCTCCAAGGCTATTGACAGCCTGAAGAGCCATTGCAGCGACTCGTGGGGCCTGCTGACGGGACTCTGTGACAGAGGGAGGAAGGAGATGGAGTTCCTGCAGGAAGTCAAGTGTGAGCTCAGGAGAGCCAGTAAGGAGGGTTCCCAGGCTGCCCGGCGTGGCAGCCTGAAGGCCCAGAGCCAGATCCACCAGCAGCCTGAGGAGCCCCGGATCCTGGTAAGACCTGGTCCTCCCCCCTCCCCCTGTTCCGCCCCCCCCTCCCTGGGATGTGTGGTCCCCGATGGCCTGGCTGTGGAGGGTCCCCGGGATCACGCTATGATGAGGCCAGTAAATTCTGCCAGTTCGCATGCAGACCTGGGTAGGGTACCCCATGATGCAGCCAGGGAAGGCCTAGAGGGGAGCACCATGGGAGCAGGTAAACTAGGGGGGGTGGCAGTGGTGGTCCTTACACCACTGCAGGGAATTAGGCAGGAAGTAGGAATGGAGGTCAGGACCAGGCAAGATGGCGGGACCCCCAGGACCCCTGTGAGTCCCGCATGCAGCATGGCTAAATCCGCGCATGTTGTGGAGGAGGGAGAGGGGCCCGCCATGCAGATAGAGACTGCCATGCAGATAGAGACTGCTTTTTCCCAGGAAGAGGAGAGGTCAGCAGGACAGTCAGCAGCAGGAGAAACAATAGGAGAGACAAATGCAGCAAGGACTGCGGATGCACGGGTGGTGACTGGTGGTGGTGGGTTGGGGGTTGCTGGGGGTGAGGGTAGGGTTGTTGGTGTGGGTGGCGGGGTGCATGCTTGCAGTGGTGATGGTGGACTGGAGGCTGCAAACGCCACACAGACAATGGACGCTTTGGCGCCAAAAAGTACCGCTGCTGCCGCGAGTGGGGGGGGGCGTGGCCAGCGGGCGGCATTCAGGCAGGCTGGATGGCCAAGGGGAGGGGTCTGGGCGGGTGCCTGAGTGGCGGGAGGAGGTGGGAGGGGCGAGCGGCGGTCGCGCGGCCACTTCCGGTTCCCCTGGTCAGCCTGACCCGGAAGTGGATAGGGAGGCTGGCCGGGATGGGGGTCCTGAACCGGAGGTGGTCAGTGACTTCCGGTCCGCGGCCGCTGCTGATCAGGATTGCAGTTTGGAGGAAGGTATGGAGGTATGTGGGGGAGGGGTGCTATCTTTGATCTCCTCTGGGGATCTGAGCCAGGGACAAAGGATGGGGCGGTGGAGTGAGGCCGAGGCTGGGGAGCTTAGTGGGGATCACCCAGCCTTGGCCTTTATAAAAGGGATGGAGTCCCAAGGGGGATCAAATGTAGATGGGAAGGAGCAGCCACGGCCACGGGAGCAGGGGGGGTGCCATCTGGGGCTCGAGCCTGCTGCTCCGGTGGGCTCTCTGTGGCAGATCCTCCTCCTGGTACTGGGAGGGATGATGTGGGTGTGGCTTGCTCCGGAGGGGCGGTGGATGGGAGGGACCCCCCGGCAGGTTCAGGCCGGGGGGTTCCCCCGGGTAGTATGTCGGCCGTGGGTGTCGGGGTGCCCTCCGAGGGTACCCTTGGTGATGCGGGGGAGGGCACTTCTGGCACTCAGGCAGGGGGTGGGTTAGGCCAGGCCCAGGAGGCAGTGCTGCTCGAGGCGCTAAGGGAAACCAGGGCTTTTGCCCAGGTGGTAGGGACCAGCGTCCCTTTGGCCCCCCTGTACGGCCAGTTTGGCGCCCAGAACTTCCGGGTTCCCCCCATGGATCAGCTTCAGGGGGTGAACCCGTGGTCGAGGGGTACGGGGGGTCCGGAGAGGCGCAGGCGCAATGTTGTGCAGCTGCGGTGGGAGGGACCTGGACAGTGCCCCACTAGGGGGCAGGTTGTGGATCTACTGCTGGGGGGGGCCCACTGCAAGGTGGCCGACCTCTTCGCAGTGATCCATCCCACAGGCACCAAGGAGTTCGATATTAGTTTCTCCTCCTTGGTGCATATGGAGCTCTTCCTGACGGTATATGAGCTCCTGAGGAGGTCGGAGCCTTGGAGCTCCTTCAGAGTAGTTCCCCTGTCCAGGCAGGAGGACATCAAGTCCCTGACCGTTCTGGTCAGGAACGAATCCCTCCCACCAGAGGACATTGCCACCTGGTTGGGGAGGTATGGGCAGCTGCAAGCTCCCCTGCGCAAAAACCTGGACGAGCGCGGGGTGTGGACCGGGGCGTGGCTGACCAGGATCCGTCTTAAACGCCAGGGGACTAGTGTCACCCATGTCCCCAGTAGCGCGTTTATCGGTAGGGATAGGATCCTGGTCTTTTACCCTGGTCAGCCCCGTCGCTGTTTTAAGTGCGGGAGTCCCACCCATTTGAGTGCGGATTGCACAACACCCCGGTGTGTCAAGTGTAACAGGCCAGGGCACTCCTCGGAGACTTGCAGGCTGATTGTCTGCAACCTCTGTGGGGTGTCCGGCCACCCATTCAGTCGCTGCCCCTTGGCTTTCAGGGGGCGGGCGGCTGATGGGGGTGAGCCAGGCCTGGATGGCGCATCGGGAGGGGTGGGTCTCCCGCCCCAGGCGCCTCTAGCAGACCCGGGGGGTGAGCCTGGGCCTGGGGCTGGGATTGGTGGCCCAGTGGCTCCCCTGCCACAGAGGCAGAAGCCTGGGCGGAGGCGGAGTAGGGCGGGGGCCCTTGCTGAGAGTGTGCCTGGTCCCTCGGGATCTGTTTCTGGGGGGCTGGGTGCGTCGGCATCGGGCCCAGCGGGGGTCGGGGGAGTGGGGGGCCCTCTGCGGGGGGCTGTCCCCTTCCAAAATCTCCCTCCTGTCCTCTCCCCCCTCCCCCCTCCTTCCTTATACCATGCGAGATAAAAAGTTGCAATGACCGCCATTGTATTCTCTAGGGTCTTTGCTAAAAAAAAAATATATATATAGTGTTTGGGTGTTTTATGTAATTTTCTAGCAAAAAAAATGATGATTTTTACATGTAGGAGCGAAGTGTCAGAATTGGCCCCGGTCTGAAGTGGTTAATATTTGCATTGGGTACCCCTTATAGGACTGTACAGTGCTTTGTTGGCTCAAAAACAAACTTCATCAATACACAATTACACTTTGCCACTGTGGTGACATGTCTATTTATATAGAGAAAGAGAAACATAGGTGCGGAGCTTAGTGTGTGTGTATCCCCCAAACATTTAAAGATGTATTTCCTTTCTGGCAAATGTACAAAGGTTGTTTGAAATGATTGTGTTTGCAAAAATAAAAACATAACTAAATATAATTTATCACAAAAATCTGTCTCCACAGATCCTCCTCCTCTGCAAATACAACAATGGCTTGTCAAATTTTAGCAAGTAGACAATTGTCCGGAAAATACAGACTCAGCTGCGTCATAAATATCGGCACAGTGTCTGTCCTCCAGATCCAGCGGGCTTGGAGTGACATCAAGCGCCAAAATACCAAGGTGCTGAGGCAGGCGGCGGCTAAAACTTCTGGTAAGTCTCTATGTAATAACTATAATAAAATAAACTAGTCACGCTAATAAAAGATGTAAATTTAAATCCTAGAATACCCTTAAATTAATACAGTGCAATACATATGCTGATTAAGGTGAATAAAGTGACTTTTGATATTTTCTCTAAAAAAATAAAACATGACTTTTAAAGACAATGTCTATACATAGTGATGAGTAGATCAAATTCTGAGACAATATCAATTCAAGAAAGATGGAAGAATGTAATTCTTTATTTTAACCAATGAAAATTGACACCATGCAGTATGTTCAGCAGAGTACAGCGTTTAACCTTGTAAGCCTCGATTGCATCTAGCTGCCACGATAGCTGCCCATTTTCTGACATAAAGTACTCTGCAAAATCCTGGCAAACATTTTCCCAATGGGTTCTGATTCATATTGGCTCTTCAAGGTCATGCATCAAAGAGTCCTCAAATATGTACCCATCTCGAGCACAAACAAAATAGTGTAATGCACAGGCTGCTTGTACTGCACCAAGGGCAGGCTCCATACTCAGGCAGATGGGTGAGTGCAGGAAACGCCACTTATTTGCAAGTATGCCAAAAGCACACTCCACTACATGTCTTGCCCTTATCAGTCGGTAATTAAACACCCTCTTTTCAATGGTAAGTCCTCTTTTGGTGTATGGCCGTAGAAGGCGTTCCGAAATAGGGAATGCCTCATCCCCAACAAAAACATAACGCTCCAGAGGTTGATTTTTTCCAGGAAGTGGTTGATTATCAGGAAGGTTCAGTGAGTTTTCATGAAGCATATTGCTAAAAGAAGAATGAGAGAAGATGCTTGAGTCGGAGCTACTTCCATATGAACCTATATCCACATAGGTAAAGGAATAATTGGCATCGATCGGCCACTGCCATTAGAACGAATGAGAAATACTTTTTGTAGTTAGCCCAATTGGTAGTGGCTCCAAATAGTTTAATTATTCTTATGTGCTTTCCATCTACTGCACCGTGTGCGTGGAGCGGGTCTCTACCTTTAAGTTTTGAGAAATGCATGTTCCCAAAAACTTATTGTGAACAATTAACGTTAAAGCCATTATTAAGAAATCGCAACAGCGTTTATATTTTTTGCGACTCCTTAGGAAGAATGGCTTGGGAAGGAAGGTACTAGAGACCTTCTATTGCTCTGCCATTGAGAGTATATTAAAATATTGTATTCTAGTTTTAGTATCCTAGTTGTATGGAAAAAGAGAAAAAAAAATCGCGCTGACCCATAAATACAATTTTAGAGTTTATTTTAATTCTGTGGTTTCACATAATTATTAACGGTGTGACTCAAATAGTGCAAAAGTACAGAAAAAAACTGAAAAAATGTCATTCCCCTTTAGAACACACTGATTGTGAACCACACTTGAAATAATGAAATTAATGATATGAAATTAATAATAAAATTCAAAAAACATATAGTTTATATATGAATGTGCATATAATGTTCATATTACAACACCAGTGCTCTGTGTAAAATAAAATCTATAAAGTGAAACGTTGCAACCAAAGAATAACATGAAGTTCCACCACCAATCGGCAGGAAGTCCTCCTTACCAGCTAGTCACGATCCCCCATGACAGAGGATTAGTGAATGCATGAATCAATCAGCTCTTCCCACAGACCAGAAACCACATATAGAATTCTTGAGGCAACAGCTTCAGACAGTATCAGCAGATGCATACGATATGGAAGAGATAATACACACTCTCCACGTGCATTAAACGTATAAATTTTTTTATTTCAAATAAAAGAATGCACTTACAATTATGCAGTATCTTATTAGCCTTTACGTCTGGTGTGCCGGCCGGTGCACATACAACAGACACCCGTCCTTCTGGGAACCGTTCGAGGTGGCGTCAGTGCGTCGCTCTACCCTACGTCCGTTTCGTAAAAAACGTACTTCTTCCGTGCCCGTACTGATGTCATTTTTATATTAATCAGTGCATATTTATAGCACTGATCGCTGTAAAAATGACAATGGTCCCAAAATGGTGTCAAAACTGTCCGATATGACCGCTATAATGTTTCAGTCACAATAAAAATCGCTGATCGCCGCCATTACTAGTAAAAAAAAAAAAGAAGAATAAAAATGCCATAAAAACGATCCCCTATTTTGTAGACACTATAACTTTTGAGCAAACCAATTGAACGCTTATTGCAATTTTTTTTTTTTTACCAAAAATATGTATCGGCCTAAACTGAGGAAAAATTTTTTTTTTATATATATATATTTTGGGGATATTTATTATAGCAAAAAGTTAAAAAAATTGCATTTTTTTTTCAAAATTATTGCTCTCTTTTTGTTTATAGGACCAAAAATAAAAACCACAGAGGTGATCAAATACCACCAAAATAAAGCTCTATTTGTGGGGAAAAAAAGGACATCAGATTTGTTTGGGAGCCACATCGCACGACCGTGCAATTGTCAGTTAAATTGAGGCAGTGCCGAATCGCAAAAAGTGGCCAGCCAAATGGTCCAGGGCTTAAAGTGGAGGTCCACCCTGAAAAAATCTTCACACTAAAAATTCTAAAAAAATAAATAAAAATTAATAGAAAAAAAATAAAATTTTATACTCACCCTAAATGCCTGTTGCTATGCGGAAGTCCCCTAATCTGCCGCTAATGTTCCTCTTCTCCATCCGCGGTGGCTCTCCTTCCGCTTCCTCTTCTTGTGAATGGGCCGCGCTGCCTTCTGGGAACTGTGTGTATCCCAGGAGGCAAGCCGCCCATTCACAATGCGCCGTGCGAGTGGCGCATGCGCAGTAGGAAACGGGCAGTGAAGCCTTACGGCTTCACAGCCTGTTTCCCCTACTCAGAATGGAGGAGCTGGGAGCCTGCCAGCAGCGATCGATCGCCGTGGTGGGACCGACATCGCGGGAGAGTAGGACAGGTAAGTGTCCTTATTAAAAGTCAGCAGCTACACTGTTAGTAGCTGCTGACTTTTTTTTTTTCCTGCACCACCGCTTTAAGTGGTTAATGATCCTTGTATCTCCCTGTTCTTAATAAAGGTCTTTGTTATAAGTCAAGAATATATGGTTCTAAAGAAGCAGAAATGTGAAACGCATCAACCACTTGACCATGATAGTAACAGAGATCGTTGAACTTGATAAATTAGTTTTTATGTAATCATTCTTTTAACTTTTGTTAAATAAAAATAGTGAGTAATATTTAGTGTACACAAATTCCTCATGGATGTCGGGGCATATGAACGTATGTGTAAAAAAAAAAATACTGCGCAAGTCAGAATGTGAATAAATATAAATAACACCACTAATGATATAAAAGTGGCCGCTGCTGCAACTAAAAAATGTGGATATGCACAAATAAAGATATGGTAAATGGTTAACAGTTGCGCTGCGTAATATAGGCACTATCCTGACACCTATTGGTTAACTATTGTTAGTGACACGGTTAATAATGCCCACATCCTATATAAAAAATAAAAATATATATGTGATAACAATATAACCTGGTGACCTATGATAGTAACCATATGACACTCAAATAACAGTGTAAATTAGTATGACATGTAATTCATCCTGCAAAGTGTCCAAGAAAAATTGAAACAATGATCTTAAATAAACAAATGTTCAAGTTCAAAAGTTGTTTTTCATAAAAGGCACTGTTGAGAAATTTCTCCAGGTGAAAAATAGTGACTTCACACTCAAAAACACCCAAGAAAAGTGTGTGACACTTGTAAAGAATAGAGTCCTCCACCTTCAATATCAAATCTCCTTACCGACTAGTATGGATCCCTAATAAAAGAGATCACACCCGCCTGTGGCTGTTTCCCCCACCAAGGGTCTCTAAATAACAGATCAGTAATCAATATCTTCCTCCACAGTCAGGCTCCTCAATACCGTTCCCGGATACAAGATCCCAAAAGAAATGTAAAGGCCACCATGGTGAAGTACTTAAAGGCAGTTTTAATGAAATAAAAAGATTGCACTTACAAGAAAGTGATGATAAAATGCGTAAAATTCGTTTGTAAGCCGGCCGGCTTCACTATCCGCCCGTCCTTCCGGGATAGCGTTTGTTTGTTTGACGTCAGCACGCCGCTCCTCCCTACGCCGTTTCGTCAGAGATGACGTCTTCCAGGGGCACGAGCGGCGTGCTGACTCACCGCTTCTTATCATACACGGAACGCTAGACACGCCCGATTCTGACCTCCGGGAGGCCTCCACACACAAAATAAAAAAGAAATAAAAAAAAATGTAAAGACAGCTAATTCAAACAAATATAATGACCACAGTCAGGAATTTGGCTTACTTCTTTTTATAATGATGCGGTGAATGGAGTCCAACTGTTCTTTCTCTCTGTGTTTTAAATCTGACCATTGTTTGCGAATTTGATCTTTTGTTCGTTGGACGCAATATTCACGTTCCAATACCGCAAGGACCTTCTCCAGAATATAGTCTTTATGGCTGTTGGGCCTGTCCATAGATGGCTGTTGGGCCTGTCATAGTTCTCCAGCTTACAATCATAGTCATATTTATCAAAGATGCGCACCATCTCCACCATCTCCCCCTTGCTCATGGGGGTGGCCTTGTGTTTCGATAATCACCACCGCGGGGCCTGCTCGTTTTCGGTGAGGCCTCCATCATGTTCTCCCTCACGAATGTTCCGCCGTGTATGTCGCATGCAGTAAAAAGTATGTTGGCACGCCCCAGCGTCATAACGTACTGAGAGCGGAGTTTGATGCATGCGCAGGGTATATAAATCCCTAATGACCGTTCGACGTACCGGACGCTGGAACGTAACCTTAGCAAACGAAAACAAGCCGAAGGCATAGTCGAAAGAAAGGTACGTGACAACATTGAATGAGTGCTGGGGCAGTTCGAAAAGTGTACTAATGCCTCTGAATGCGCGTTTATCAGCGTCTCATGTGCATGTGGCCTAATGCCAATATACTAATTACCTAAAGGCAGGGCTGCCATCAGGGGGGCACAGGCAGTACACCTGTAAGAGTCCTGGAGGTCCCCAGGGCCCTGGATGGCAACACACCCTTTTATTTAACTTGTTCGTCAGCACCCAAAGCCCCCCCCGACCTCAAATATTTGCTGCGTCAGCAGCCCCTGCTCCGCAAAACGTGGCGGAAGCACCCCCCCCCCTTCTCCTATGCTCCAGGGGGCACATGCCTGAAGCTGGGTAGGGGAAGCCCAAATTAATGATGGCGGCCCTGCATAAAGGCCTATATTCTAAGCAGGTTAGGAGCTAGAAGCTAAACATTATTGGTTTGTCTTGTGTTCTTTTTTGCAGCCATCTGATCAAATTGGAGTTACAATGAAGGGGACAGTTTTGAATAGCCCCGAATTCATGGCTGACTTCATTGAACACTACAGGAATCACGCCTGTCTGTGGCAGGTGAAACATAAAGAGTATTCCAATAAAAACAAAAGGCAGGCAGCAATTGATCAATTGGTGGAATTGGCGAAGACTGTGTACCCCAGGGCAGACGAAACGATGGTCAAGACAAAAATTGGAGGCCTCAGGAGGCGGCTGGTGAAGTTTTAGGATGGGGGGGCGCCAGACCCCGTCCTTCCTTTTTGACCCCTCCCACTTGGTGAAAATGGGCGTGTTTCATCGAAATAGTGGGCGTGGCTCTAAGGTGGTGTGGTTAGCATCTGAGATGAACGAGGGAGAGGGAGGGACAGCAGGCCCAGATCCTACACAACAATAGAAATGTGTATTCTAGAAAGTTTTACAATTAGCAGATAAAGATACTTCAATCATCCCGGCACCATGGTTGTTATGGTGTCAGGATGATTGAAGCACATTATTTCTATTATTACATTGTACTATAAAATGAAATCATGCAACTCCATAATGCAGAATCAGTGGGAGCCCTGAGCGCGTCACCTGCCACCAGATGCCATCAGGTGCCCCCCAGCGGAGTCCCTCCTTACATCAGGTGCCCCCTGCGGAGTCCCTCCTTACATCAGGTGCCCCCTGCGGAGTCCCTCCTTACATCAGGTGCCCCCTGCGGAGTCCCTCCTTACATCAGGTGCCCCCTGCGGAGTCCCTCCTTACATCAGGTGCCCCCAGCGGAGTCCCTCCTTACATCAGGTGCCCCCAGCGGAGTCCCTCCTTACATCAGGTGCCCCCAGCGGAGTCCCTCCTTACATAAAGCCCTGTGTCCCATCAGTTGCAGCCTATGTCCCATCAATTTGTGCATAAATAAAAAAAAAAATTAAAAACACTGTGCTGAGTGTAAGAATACCAAATAGCAGAACACTACAATGTCAGGATATTTAAATGGAAATACATATACACTTATTACTTCTACTGTTATAGCATCAAAGACGCCAAATACACAAAAGCAAATGTGAATTCATCAAAATGGTGTAAAACAATGTGCCAATAAATGCTTGTATATAACCAAGTCCTGAGTTTTCTTTATTCCGCTGTGAGAATATACAGGTCAGCTTGGGTGCACCACTGCAAACTTCAACTTGTGTGATAGTGCACAACCTCAGTGCTCCACTGACTCTTACTGGAATGGAAGATCTCAATTCAAGGAGATCAACAAGTGCCTGGCTGTTACACAGCTATTTTAAAGAGATTGCTTAACGTGCATCCTCACAGGGTGACTCTGTGGATGCACAAGTAAATGTGCCAACGTCCCGATATAACAGAGGTGAGCACTTCTCTGGCCATTTATTATACCTGGTCTGCCTTATTTTACTTTGTTATGCATGACCTAGTTGTCACTAAGGCGACCCTTTATATATATCCTAATATATATATAATATCTCTTCCCCCTTTTTTCCTCTCCCTATAGACCTTTACCCTTATTGGCTGTCTGTTAAACAAACTGCCAATTGAAATTTACTAAGGTGTGCCGCTGCAATTGTAGCACACTCGATCTGTGAGTATGTTTATTGTTTAAACCGCATGCATTTTAATGGTCACTTTAGGGAGGTGGTCTCTTGTACCTTTTTGCACTTTCTTCTCCCCCCCCCCCCCCCCCCTTTGTATTTATTTTCAATTTTGCTCTTTTCTTCTCTATCTTTTCTTTTTTCCCCGTCTAGGCATCACTGCCAGCACCACTACCATCTTCCAGCACCCCTACGGGGGCTAGCTCACGTGTTGGGTGGTTGCCACACGGTTGGTGTGCCCTCTGGTGTGGGGGCTATATGGGGCCGGCAATCTTTTATTTAAAGTTTTTTATTTTTCAAATATGTTCTGTGTTTTATAATCTATGTATTAAAAAGATGTTAAAAATTTCTTTCTGCTGTTTATATGTATGCTCAACAGACTATTATGCTCCTGAAGAAGCGTTAAATCGCGAAACCGGTTGAGCAATCCAAGATTTTCATCGGATACATTGGATCTATGGCTAAACACCACCCGCTTCTTATGATTACTGCTTTATTAGCCTGTGGCTACTGGTTTTGTATTTTCATTTAGGATGAAGTGCATTTACATTTTACAAATAAAACTCTGAAGCATTGTTAAATATTAGCCTGAGCCGTGTATCCAAATACGAATAGACTGTCAATCACATTTTTTGAATGTTTACTTGTATTTTTTATGATTGTTTCTAAAATAAATACTCCTAGTTTTTTACAATATTTACTCATGTGCCGCCTAAAGTCCATTCCTTAGTTTATCTATATTCTCTCTGTTACACAGCTATGGTGTTTCCTAACCCAATTGCACCTAGCAAATGTCAGGAGAAAGGACCTCAGCACAATACAAACAATATCTGGTAGATCATTCAGCTACCCAGCATTTGGCAGACATCAGCACCAATCCCCCCAACTCACCCCCTGCAGCAGAAGCTTTACTCCATGCAAGCCCTGCAGCCAACACTGGAGGTTACAGTACACACACAGAGCACAGTGTGAACGGAGGAAAAGCAGGGGATTCAGGGAGGAGGTGAAACAATCAGAATGTCTTCCTCACACTTTCATCTTGCTGACAAGACAGACTCCACTCCCGACCACATGCAGGAAGGGGGGGGGGAGATTATCAGGACCCAGCACAGCAAAGGCAGAGACTCCATTCCCGATCACCACATGCAGGGGGAAGGGGGTGGGGGAGATTATCAGGAGTGACCCAGCAAAGGCAGAGACACTGCAGCTGTCCTTGCTGCTCCAGAGTCGGAACACAAGTATTGCACCAACCTCACATAGCCCGGGAAAACAAACTCCTGAGTCCTCTCCAGTCTCCAGACACACACTGCCATCCACAACTATTTATAAAGTCACCCAGCTCTTCTAAACACAGACCGAATACTGTATAGAGCAGAGGAAAGGAGAAGTGTCCGGCACTTACTTGTTCAGGGGGGCTGCTGTGCTTTCCTCTGGAGTGCAGGCATTACCAACGATCAGTTGTCACATCGCGGCAGTGACACGGAAAACTGGAAGTGACATACTAACTCGCCTGTCAATCAAAGCACCCGGCCGTAGTAATACATACTACGGTCGCGGGCGGAAGCTGTGGCGGGATCGATTGCGCCACAAGGCGGGTTAAAAGCCCGCAAATGAAGCGCCTCGTCTGCAATCTTGTGATTGCATAGACGTGGCGGTTCCCGTGTTGCACTGCGCCCGGCGCCCCAGACACAGTACACTTAATGACCTTTTTTTCCATTTTTTATTTTTGTGACTGCCTGGGGTGGGGGGGGGGGCAGCGCCCGGGCGCCCCCTATGGACGGGCCGCCACTGTTCAACAGGGAGATAAAGAAGAAGATCGAGGAATCCAAGAGATCGGGAGCAGCAGCAGAAGACGTTTATGTCCCCAAGCTGTGGTACTTCTCAAGCCTGGGATTTTTGAAGGATCAGACTGCGCCACGCAGGCATATTTCCACACTATCCTCCACACTACCCTCCACATCAGCTGAGGCCACAGATACTGAGGCGGATCCTACACAAGAAGAAGAGGAGGAGGAGGAGCTCAGCTTGCCCCAGGTATTGCATTGTCGAAAATATCTCAAAATTAGAGTAATTGATGTAAATGTGTTGTTGTTATGCCTCCCAAATTATTACATAAAGAAAGTGATTAGAAATGAAAACATAGGCAGAAGTTGAAAGTAAAAATTTTGACAAGAAGGAGAAAATCTGGAGTCACAATGATAGCCTTTGCTTTTTGAAGACATTCAATTTTGAAAAATAATGAGATGCTAAAATGTGTTTTGGGAATGATGACTACTAATAAATAATAATCTAATTATGTTGCTTTTTCAGACCCAGGAAACTTTGACACAAGACGAGGCCGGGCCCAGCAGCCAAACCACTGAGTCCAGAGTCCCTACCCTGCGCCCTCCTACCAAAAGGGGCAGGAAGAGGCACCACCTTGATGAGGCCACAGCCGAGTTCCTTACTAGGGCTACTTCAGTCATCACCACGGCACCCGATAGTGCTGAAGGCTTTGGGTGTTTTACAGCCAACAAGCGGAGGGAGGTTGACGTGGATCAAAAGGGAGCTATGTGAGGGGCTCATCATACAGCTCCTCAGCAAGGCGAGGAAACGGGAGCTAACCCCTAAATTACATGTCTGTGATTTGGACCACACAGCTCCTCAACATCAAACCTACCCGCCCCATCCAACCTACCCACCCCAGCAACATGGGGGTCAGTGGCCACATCAGACCCTGGATCCCCAACAAGGCCAGTGGTCTGGGGAGTTTAGGGGCTACTAATAAGTTATGATTATTTCCGACGTTTAATAAAAAAATATATATATTTTTTTGGGGGGGGAATCATGTTGATTTTTATGGGCAAACATTTTGGCAGGTGACCAAGAAAAAGACAAATCATTATTTGAGTTGTGTTGGTAATGCACACTATCCAAAATGGCCTCAGCTGATGGGGAGCGAAGTGTGGAAAGCCATGTACCGTGTTGCAGTCTGGTATGCCACAAATACCAGTCCCTTGGAGTACCACAGCCTGGGGACAGATATGTCTTCTGCTGCTGCTCCCCATCTTTTTTCTTTCAGGACCTTCTTTGAGCTCCCTGTTGTATGTACTCCTCAGGTTACCAATTACAACATTATCCACTTGTCCCCCGCCCACTGTCAATTGACGGCGGGCGGAGGATACTCTCGTTCTGGGAGGACGTCATATGACGTCCTCCCTTTAAAACGAGCTAGGAGGCGCGCGCGCGCCCGCCGCGTTCACAAGGCCCCGGTGTGCGTGCGCGTGCCCGGCGGCCGCGATTGCCGCCGGGCACCCGCGATTGCCCGGGAAACGAGCAGGAAAGTGGATCTCTGTGTGTAAACACAGAGATCCACGTCCTGTGAGGGAGAGGGGACCGATGGTGTGTCCCTTGTACATAGGGACAACCATCGGTCCCCTCCCCCAGTCAGTCCCCTCCCCCCACAGTAAGAACACTTTGAGGGAACATATTTAACCCCTTCCCGCCCCCTAGTGGTTAACCCCTTCCCTGCCAATCACATTTATACAGTAATCAATGCATTTTTATAGCAGGGATCGCTGTATAAATGTGAATGGTCCCAAAAATGTGTCAAAAGTGTCCGATGTGTCCGCCGCAATATCGCAGTCACAATAAAAAAATCGCAGATCGCCGCCATTACTAATAAAAAATAAAATAAAAAAAATGCTATAAATCTATCCCCTATTTTGTACACGCTATCACTTTTGCGCAAACCAATCAATACGCGCTTATTGCGATTTTTTTTTTTTACCAAAAATATGTAGAAGAATACGTATCGGCCTAAACTGAGGAAAATTTTATTTAAAAAATAAAAATAAAAATGGGTATTTATTATAGCAAAAAGTAAAAAGGTGTTTTTTTTTCCAAACTGGACGCTCTTCTTTTGTTTATAGCGCAAAAAATAAAAACCGCAGAGGTGATCAAATACCACCAAAAGAAAGCTCTATTTGTGGGAAAAAAAGGACGCAAATTTCGTTTGGGAGCCACGTCGCACGACCGCGCAATTGTCATTCAAAATGTGACAGCGCTGAAAGCTGAAAAATGGCTTGGGCGGGAAGGGGGTTTTCGTGCCCGGTAGAGAAGTGGTTATTTTAATATTTGTATGCTCTGGGGTACAGAGGCTTCGCCATTTCCACCATTTGATCGATTGCTGCCTTCATGTTTTGAAATAGAATATGCCATTATTATTATGTTTTACTTTGATTTACAAAACAAAATAAAATGCTGACTAAATTATGAATTTTGTGTTTTACATTAATATTTACAGTTTGGGAGTAGGCAGGTACATTTTAAAAAATATAAGGGACACAAATATAGGTGTACGTTTAATAAACCATGATAAGCGGAGATCATGATGATCACTGCTTATCACAGAGCATTGAGGTTTTAATATACTGAGATGAGTACTGGAGAACTATTCTCCTCCTCTCATCTCAGTACACAGAACGGCTGCATTCACTGCAACAGAAACGGTCTGTTTAATATCCCGTGATTCCACTTTATCACTGTGCTTCTCCTTAGATTTCTCCTTTCTTGCTTCTCCAGCCCAGAGGTGGAGATAGCAGGAAGAAAGAGGAGATCTCGGCCAGTGAATAGCTTCTTCCTTGTTCATCTGCCTGGTGGTCAAAAGTGAAAGTAAAAACTTTCTCTACTGCAGTGAAAAAGACATCAACAGCAGGTTAGAATTACATTAACTATACAATTACACACACAGATATATATGTAGCGGTCTCACTCCTCTCTCTTGCTTTATCGGTCATATGGCTGTTGTCTAGGGGTACCTGGGAGAGAAGGATGATACACACCACGGCCCATGTCCTCCGTAACTAAGAGGTGAAGGCCAGAAGATTGGGCTTTTGTGTAGTTGTCCTAGAGCCAAGTCCAGTACTTCGTCCCTGACTCCTTTGGTTAGTAACCCAAGTTCCACACAGTGAATAGGTACAACTCAGTTTTATTCTTCTTGCCAAGCAATAAAACAGTCTTTCTCCTTTTGAATAATGCTGCTTCCCACTGTGCTGTCACCAGTGGTGAATAGTCACTGCCACTGACTAGGTAATATAGAACGTGAATTATCTTCGCTCACTTTGCCCCTGTCAGAGGAAGAAATCCGTCCAAGGGAGAAGTGGAGGCCTCTTTGTCACCAGCGATGCTGCGCCGGACTCTTCGGAGAAGTTACTGCGCACCAGTCCTCACGAACTCAGACACGGGCACCCAAGGAGTTAGGGCCCCCTCGGATTCCTCCACCCTCGTGGAACTCAGTTGAAGATACTGAGCTCCAGGCATCCGCCATAATACCTCACCCCAGGCTAAAGGTGCCTGAGATGGACTCCATCCCTGCTCCAGCTAGGCCAAGGGCGCCTAGGCCTGGAACACTGGAATGCCAGCACCCAAGCTGAAGGTGCCTGGGTGCGGCCGCGTCCTCCGACTCTCCCCAAAGTCAGGGCCTCCGCCCCTTTTATGACCTCTCCCTTCGCGCCACAGCGGGTTCCCCGCCCCGCTGTACCAGCTCCAGGGGAGGACAAAAAGGCACGGCTCGCGGTGTGAGCTCAACTCCGGTCCCAGGCAACAGCGCCACCCAGGGACCCCAAGGAACCTCACACCACCAGAGTCATCACATAATTCAAATACCCACTACATATACATAGATAGATAGATAGATATCTGTGTGTGTATTTATATCTGTTGTGTGTGTGTGTGTGTGTGTGTATATATATATATATATATATATATCAATTTTGTTTTTTATGTATGTATATCTGTGTATCTGTGTGTATGTATATATATATATATATATATATATATATTTATTAATCCTTCGAGTCCTTCACATTTGTGTATTGCAGTGTACATCCGTGCAAAGGCAGTGTTGTGGCTACAGAAATGCAACCGATGCTGCGATTTTGACTGCTGCGCAGATTATGCATCGCTGATAACGCAAGGTGATGTGTACATGCATGACTGTAAAATTAAGAGCATCAGATGAGTCCAGTAAACACTGCGTTTGCATAAGTGTATATGTTAGTACGCCTGTGTGAAAAACGGGACCATGCGCCAAGCCTGTTTGTGCTATTTAGAACAGGAGAAAACTAAATTCAAGTTTGTGCCTGGACCTCCTCCCACCTTATCTGACCTGTGTCTTGTCCCAACCAGTCTGCTCTCAAAGAGACTATTTATTGTGCTGAGAAAATAAATAAGAGTTGGACCTTTCAGTTGGTGTGGACAGTTGCTTACTGGGGAGAACTAACTGGGGAATGTTACAGGGTGACTTCAGATGTAAGTAGGGAACTACTGATGCAAAGGGGAACTCCTAATGTAAAGGTGTGGGGGGGGGGGGACTTCTTAAGTAAAAGGAAACTCTTAATGCTAATTAGGGGGCTCAAGATGTGAAAGGAGCATACTGATGCTGAATATGAAGCTACGGATGTTAAAAGGGAGTTCTAGACTTTTTTATGTTTATTAAAAGTCAGCAGCTACAAAAAGTGTAGCTGCTGGCTTTTAATAAACAGATACTTACCTGTTCCACTGTCCAGCGACGCGGCCGAACGGAGCTTCGCTCCTCTCCTCCCCCTCTACACCGGCGCCTCCATTCTAACTGTGGGCACCCTGCCCTGACAGTTTTCGGCTTCACGGCCGGGCACTCACTGCGCATGCGCGAGTGGCGCTGCACAATCTGAGTGGACAGGCGATCGCCTGGGACCTGTCACGTGTCCCAGGTAATCGCCTACAGGGAGGGGCCGCCAAAAGGCGATATGACGATTCGCCTAAGCAGCCCCTGGGCGGAAGGAGGAAGTGGGACAGGACGTCCAACTCCTACTGAACCCCCCTGTCCCCCCCCAAAAAAATGACATGCCAAATGTGGCATGTAAGGGGGACGAGGAATGGTTTAAGCGGAAGTTCCACTTTTGGGTGGAACTCCGCTTTAAGGGGGAGTCCTGATGTCAAGTCGGGGTGCTGTTGCATGTAAATCTGACTTCATGATCAATTACATTTTAGTTTTGATTATCATGATATGAAATAATAGGATTTTCATAACAGCTTACCTGTAAAATCCTTTTCTTGGAGTACATCACGGGACACAGAGCGACATAGTCATTACTAATGGGTTATATAGATACCTTCAGGTGCTGGCACTGGCAACTTCCAAAACCGGAAGTACCCTCCCCTATATAAGCCCCTCCCATCCGGGAGCACCTCAGTTTTGTAGCAAAGCAATAAGTGTCCCCAAAGAGGGGTGGGAGCTCTGTGTCCCGTGATGTACTCCAAGAAAAGGATTTTACAGGTAAGCTGTTATAAAAATCCTATTTTCTTTCTCGTACATCACGGGACACAGAGCGACATAGTCATTACTAATGGGATGTCCCAATGAGGGGGGGGGGGATACACCATACATAAGCTGAGCGCTATCAGACATGAGGATCTTTTGCGGCCTGCAACACACTGCGCCCAAAGGCGACATCCTCCTGACTTCTAACGTCCACCTGGTAGAACCTAGTAAAACGTGTGTACTGAAGACCACGTTGCGGCCTTACAGATTTGAGCCAGGGAGGCCTGGTGATGCACTGCCCATGAAGTTCCAACTGCTCTCGTGGAGTGCGCCCTAACTTTGAACGGAGGCGGTCTCCTTCTCAAGCCATAGGCTTGCATTATGACCTGTCGAATCCACTTGGCTAAAGTAGATTTTGACGCTGCCTGACCCTTTCTGGGGCCTTCCGGCAGAATAAACAAAGTGTTAAAAGAGGTGAATAATAAATATGACAACCAATCTACAATGGTCCTTTCTAACAACCTTTTCATCCCACTTTTGGTGGGTCAATAAAATCATGCGCAAGCACTGGAAAGTGCTGAAGAGTGATCAGGTTTTGGGGTCTTCACTTCCGGAGAGACCCACCATTCTCTTCAGAAGAAACCAAAACCTTAAAGATCTTATAGCACCAAGCATGGTTGACCCCCCGTTGCCAATAAGTATGTTTGGACAGCTTAAGGGCTTCTTTCCCTGTCGAAGATGTAAAGTTTGTAAATCTTCAAAAACTGTTAAGACCTCTTCCTTTACTTCTCAGGTCACCACCAAGAAGTATAATATATCTAGCTTCATTACTTGTACGACTATTGGGGTAATATATTTATTACGTTGTCCATGCGGGTTTCAGTATGTTGGTAGGACCACCCGGGCTCTCAAAGTGAGAATAGGGGAGCACCTCTCCAATATCCGCAGGGGTTTTAAAGATCATAGCGTCTCGTGGCACTTCCATCTATGTCATAATAGAGACCCTTCACTCTTGGAGGTGATAGGCATCGAGGCGTATACCCCCCATTGGAGAGGAAGTGATCTAAAACGACAAATTTCCCGTAGAGAAACTCGGTGGATCTTTAATTTACAGTGTTACCGACCTTTGGGCCTTAATATTGAGTGGGACATCAATTGTTTTATAAACAATAGTTGAAATCACCACTCATATATGTTTCCATCAGTATACTTTCTTGGTTTTGTGGTATAAAAATTTTTTTGTGTATTTTCCCCTTCTAAAGTACAGAAGTTCAATAACAATTATTTTCTTCAATACGAGTATAGGGTGGGTCTAGACTTTTATTTAGGTGAGTGTATCACCTGGTGATCCTTTTCAAGAATTTAAAATCAATACCAACTAGATTTTCTAGAGGATTATATTTCCTGCATTAGTATTGTTGTATATAGGGTAGTGTCAGCAATCCTCCACTAGATGTCAGTATTGCAATAGTTATGATGGTCCATATTTGCATTCATTTATATGTGTTTTGTAAAAACGGGTTTCTGTTTGTATATTAACTGAAACCCTTGAGTTGGAGGTATAGGCTGTTATATGTTACAATTTTCAAATTGTTGTATGACATCATATATCAGGTGATAATATACATTGATATTTTAATGTATTTTAATGTGTTTATTACTATTATTTTTAATTATTTGTCAGTTGTAAGGTTAATTCCGGAGTACTGACCTATTTTTATTATTAGTATGGTTATTGATTCACCTTTATTATAAGGGGTTGATCATTAATATATGCATATTTTTTGTCATATATATTTTGTGTCATGTAGAGATGTGGAGGACTAGCAATGTCCTTCATACTATACAGGGACATGTAAAATCAAATATTCTATCTCTTTTATGTAGACATTTTTTTCCGGCGAACATTCCGCGTATTGCGGGAGGCAAAGGAAGATGTCTATTAACACGGGTAGCCTGGGGGATTTGAGTTTTCTTCCCGGCTTCCGGTGTCACGGTTTTCTGCCAGAATATAAGCGTGAAGAGTGATGTCCCAATCCAGCCTCCTTTCCCAGTGGACGCCTTGTATGACGAAACGCAGCGTCGGGTGGAGCTGTTGATCGGGCCATCACTACGCTACAGCTGACGGCAACACAGCAGCTGAGTACGATCAGTTTTTTGAATTTGCCGCCTTCCTTGTTTTAACTTCATGTGAATGCGATTTTATTTTGCCCGAAACCAATAAAGGGTATTTCTTCTTTTAAACAAAAGTATTGCACCATGAGGTTTTTTTCTTTTTTTATTTTTATTTCAACATCCTTTCTTGCTGCATGAACGAGGGAATCCCTTGCAAGATCTCCTTGCTCTGAGGGCCCCTGGAGGATCGGGATATCGGACGACTGGAGGTAAAAGACCTGCGGCATGTCGGTGGATGTTTCTATTCATGCATGAGCCCCATATGATCTCTGTAATCGGGATCCACCTGAGCTGGTAAGCCTCCATTGCCTTTATCAGTTATTCCAGCAAGTTGAAACAGTCTCGCCTTATCTGCACCACAGGATCGGGTTTTGTTTGTTTTGTTTGATGGAAATCGTTTGATGTCAACATCCCATTTATACGAACTTTAAACATACTTGAACTGTGTACCCCGGAGTATATTAGTTTCAGGGGACAATATTCATTGTTGTGGTTTTTGATTTTTGTTTTTTCCCTTTTTTCCACCTTTTTTCACTTGCTAATCAGGTGGCACTATAGGACATTTGTTTAAGTGTCTATTTATTCACATGTTTACTTTCATTTTTTAATTGTACGATCATAAGCACTGTGTAGGCTTACTTAATAGGTTGCGCACTGATTTATATATATTTTAGCAGAATAAACAAAGTACCCGTTCTGCGAATCTGAGCAGTGGCTTTTAGATAAGCTTTAACTGCTCTTACTACATCCAAAGAATGTAATAACTTTTCCTCTACTGAGCTAGGTTTGGGAAAAAAAGAAGGAATAACCACATCTTGGTTCAAATGAAACCTCGATACCACCTTAGGAAGAAAGGCTGGATGAGGACGTAACACTACTCTGTCCTTATGGATAACCAGATATGGCTCCCTACAGGACATAGCGGCTAATTCCGACACTCTTTTAGCCGAACAAATGGCTACTAGAAAAAACAATTTCCTGGTGAGAAGAACCAAGGAACTATGCTGTAATGGTTCAAATGGTTGTTTCTGTAGAAACGACAGAACCAGGTTTAGATCCCATGGACATATGGGAATATTAACCGGAGGACTAATACGCATCACTCCTTGTATAAAGGCTTTGCTAGTGAATGCGAAGCCAAGGGCCTTTGAAAAAATATTGAAAAGGCCGAAATCTGACCCTTGATAGTACTCAAGGCAAGCTTCCTATGTACAGCCCACTGTAGGAAGTCCAGAATCCTACCTATTACGTACTTACGTGGATGCCATTTCCTGGCCTCACACCACGCGATGTACGCCTTCCAGATGCTATAGTAGATCTGCCTGGATACCGGCTTCCTGGCATTGATCATGGTAGCTACCACAGGATTAGAGAGACCTCTCTTTTTTAGAATGTGGGCTTCAATAGCCAGGCCGTCAAACCTAGGGCTGGTAAGGAAGGGTGGTATATCGGTCCTTGCGAAAGCAGGTCCGGACGATGTGGGAGAGTCCAAGGACTTCCCACAGACATCTTTACAATCTCCGCGTACCATGCCCTTCGGGGCCACGCTGGAGCCACCAGAATCACTGGTTTCTTTTCTACCCTGATTCTGCGGAGTAATCGAGGTAACAATTGTGGCGGTGGGAATGCATATATCAGCTTGAACCGATCCCAAGGGAACACTAGGGCATCCGAGCCGTAAGCTAGGGGATCTCTTGTCCGAGAGACAAACCTGTCCACCTTTGCGTTGAATCTGGATGCTAGAAGATCTACATCCGGTGATCCCCACCGCTGACATATTGTCCAGAAAACCTCGGGGTGAAGGGACCATTCCCCTGGACATAATTGCTGGCGACTTAGAAAGTCCGCCTTCCAATTCTCCACTCCTGGAATGAATACCGCAGATATGGCTGGGACATATCTTTCTGCCCATTTCAGGATGTAATTTACTTCCCTCTGGGCTGCACGACTCCTGGTGCCACCCTGATGATTGATATATGCCACTGCTGTGGCATTGTCTGATTGAATTCTGACAGGGGACCCTTGGAGTTTGGATGTCCATGCTACTAGGGCATACCGGGCTGCTCGTATCTCTAAGAGATTGATGGGCAGGGCCTTTTCCGCATCCGACCATCTGCCCTGGAGAGACCATTGCTCCAGTACTGCTCCCCAGCCTATAAGGCTGGCATCTGTAGTGACCACCTTCCAAGAAATCGGACTGAAGGATTTCCCTTTTTCCAGATTCTGGAGAACCAACCACCAACGGAGGCTCTCGCGAACGGAAGGGGACAAGGACATTGTAAGTCTAGGGCCTGAACTTTTTTGTTCCAGGCTGACAGTATGGCCCTTTGCAAATTCCTTGAATGGAATTGACCATAGGGTACTGCTTCGAATGATGCCACCATTTTTCCCAGCAGCCTCATGCACAGGCGTATGGACGGCTGTCTTTTTTGTACCCACTAAGTGGATCAAATCTTTCAAAGACAACACCTTTCTTCGAGGCAAGAATATTTTTCTCTGGCCTGAATCCAACCTTAGCCCCAAGTATTCCAGACTTTTGACTGGTTTTTAGGGCTGACTTGTCTCGGTTGATAATCCAACCGTGAGATTCCAGATACGTGATTGTCTTGTGAACGACCACGTCTAGTTTTTTCACTGAGTGGTCTATCAGCAACAAGTCATCTAGATATGCCATTATCATTACACCTTGTGTTCTTAGATTGGCCAATAAAGGGCCAGAATTTTTGTAAACACTCGTGGTGCTGTGGCCAGACCGAAGGGTAAGGCTCTGAACTGAAAATGGCGCCCTTCTACTGCAAAGCGTAGAAATTTTTGGTGGACTGGAAAGATGGGAATGTGCAAATAAGCATCTTTGATGTCAATCGCGGCTAACCAATCCTCCCCTTGTAGGGCAGTGGCCACCGATCGGATCGACTCCATCGGAAAGTCCTGATATACAGGAATTTGTTTAGCCCTTTTAGAACTAATATGGGCCTCCCGTCCCCGTTTGCTTCGGGACTGTAAAGAGGTTTGAGTAAAACCCGAACCCCCATTCTTCCAGGGGAACCTCCATAATTACTCCTTGGAGCAATAATTGTTCTAGTGCCAACAGGAGGGACTCTCTCTTCCGGGGATCCCTTGGCACGTTTGACCTCAAAAATGGGAAGGAGGAGAGTTTTTTAAATCCAATCTGTATCCCAAACATACTGCGGAGAGCACCTATCTGTTTTGATCGTGTCCCGCCAGGTCTCTTGCGAACAACTGGAGTCCTCCCCCCACCCGACTGAGTGGGGGCTTCAATGAATTTAACTTTGGGGGAGGTTTTGTACCTCCCCTGACCCAGAGTTTCTCATTACCCTGTGATTGTCCCTGTTTTTTACCCCCGGGAATTGACCGAGGAGGCCGTCGGAACTGTTACACAGCCGATGCCCCAGGGACTGGAGAAGCAGGCCTCTTAAAAGAGGGACCTCTAACTCTGTTTTTAACCGGCAAGAGTGTATTTTTACCGCTGGAAATTTTCTGGATATATTTGTCCAGGTCTTCCCTGAATAAGCGTTCACCATGAAATGGGACGCTAACTAGCCATTCTTTACCGGGAGCTTCAGCAGACCAGTTTTTGAGCCATAGAAGCCTACGCATATGTCTACAGACAGCGTAAGACGGGAGGCCTGATGGATTGAATCCTTATGGCGTCAACCGCAAAGCCTAAGGCTCTAGGTAGATCAGCTAGGGCAAGGGCCTGCTGATCTGTCAAGTCCCTCAAGACCTGTTTCAACTGATCCTTCACTGCTTAGCAGACCCCACTGCTGGTTGTGTCACCAAGCTTGCTGTAGAAAAAAGCAGATCTTCATAAGGACTCCAATCTTTTATCTATTGGGTTCTTGAACATTTGGACATTATCCACTGGACATGTCAGTGATTTATACACACAAGAGATGGCTGCGTCCACTGTAGGGACCTTCCATTTTTTGATGAACTTATCCTCTATGGGATAGACCACCGGAAATCTCTTGGGGGAATAAATATTTTCTCAGGATGTTCCCAATCCTGGTAAATGAGCCCTTCCAGTAAGGGGTGAAGTGGAAAAGAACAGACATTCTGGGGGCTTCTAGCGACCCCAACGAGGAGACAGTAGTGGTTGATGGTTCCGCAAGGTGCATTTTAAATGCTGATCGGACCATGTTAGTCAGAGACTGAACCCATTATCTTTCAGCTTGAGATGCTGAGAAAAGGTTCCTCCACTGTTGATTCCTCTATAACAGAATCAACCTCATCCTGATGCCCTTCAGGCAGGCCGATCCCTGTATGGGACTGTTGCTCTGCTAACAGGCACTCTGAAGGAGGAGACGGAGATCGGGCGTGCTTTCCCTGTGACAGGGAGGCAGCGATCAATGTTGACAATCTCTCTCTAATCCTCCCAGAGCTGAGGAAAAAACCTCCTCTATTACATACACAGGAGCAGGTGAACTGAGGACAGGCACAGTACCAAGTACCCCTGCGGGGTCTCTACGGTCACTTACCTCTGAACTTCAGGGGAGACTGGTGCAGCAGAAGCATGCCCAAGACCTCAGAGCCCGATGAGACCCCCTTCGCTTCCTGGAAGATTCAGTTCCGGAGCTTCTGGACGGCATATTCCTAAGCCTAAAGCTGAGGTATTCCAGCCGTAATACACCACTTTTACTGAGAATAGTCTAGCACAATTGCTGCTATATCACAGTTGGTGTCTACTAAAGTGCCTTTCTAGGGGGTGCCTGTATCAACCGCCTCTGTGTGCCTTTATACTGTTGCTAGCTCTGTCTGTGCACTTCAATAGCAAGCTATGATTGTGCTTTAAAACACGCTGGACGCCCGCACATGCGCAGTAGCGCCGCGGCGCACACCGAGCGTCATCCACCCGCTCCGCCCCTTTTTCCAGATCGCCTCTATATATAGAGGCGCGTGCTCGCGCGCCTTTTTTGAAAAAAATAAGGAGCTAGATGGGAGCCAGGGCCCGGGGATGGATGAGCGCAGCAACAGGGCAGAGGAGACAGCTTCCCAGCAGAGAACAACTGCCTGGATTTGATTTTGGAAGAAAAAAATCCACATTACAAGAAAAAGAACCATAGCGGCCTCTAGTGTCTAACACAGGTACCGCGGTCTTACATTTTTTTTTTTCTTGCCTACTATTAAAATTTTTACATTTTCTCAGTAGTAACAGGCATACACAGAATATTAGCGGGAATACCTTAGGTAACAGGCAGAAAGACAAAATAGGCTTGGGGGTCCCTCAATAGAACCAAGTTCCCGAGGGCCCCCACTTACCTTTTCCTCGCCGCAGGACTCTGTTTGGTCCACAGAAGCCCAAACTTCACCTATCATGGCAGGCATTGTAATCAAACCTTCAGGGACCGGGTTCCCAAGGATTCCACTCCCCTGGACCTGTATAGCACCCTGCACAGAAAACATCTTGGTCGTGGGTATGACCAGAGCTCTGGATCCCAGGGTCCAGCCCTCCTAAGAGAAGCATTACAGGCAAAACCTTGCTCTTCTCTGCAAGGCCCGGGTACCGACCGTTTAGCTATGAAGCTTTTTTGGTCGGATACGGAATAGCTTTACTGAGGCCCAAAAGAACCTGTACGCAAGCTCAGTGAAAAACACATGTTACTTCTTGGCCAACACCTTAGACACTGGCAAAAAACTGAGGTGCTCCCGGATGGGAGGGGCTTATATAGGGGAGGGTACTTCCGGTTTTGGAAGTTGCCAGTGCCAGCACCTGAAGGTATCTATATAACCCATTAGTAATGACTATGTCGCTCTGTGTCCCATGATGTACGAGAAAGAAAATGGATGTGGTGGCCTTTTGGTGGGCATGATTTTTTTTTTTTTTTTTTGGGGGGGGGGGGGGTCAGCATTTGATTATTGGACCCAGGAGGACAGGAGGATTATTTGAGGATATCTGGACTATCTGAATTCATAGACAGAAACAGATAACCCATGCCATGCATGCACAGCCCCACTGCTTTGGGAATAAAAACATTTTTCCACAGTTCAGCTTCAATGTTAGACCCAAAAAAAAAAAAAAAAACTGTGTGTTCAGACCCATGCATCTTTTTGCCTGTCAAATAGAGAGTGTATATGTCGCATGAATGATATAGCATTACCAGATGTAATACCATATAAGTCTCTCTCTCTATCACTCTGTCTCTCTCTCACACACACATATATAGTTAAAGTTATTAACATTTAGAAACTTTTACAATTTTTTACTAATTATCTATTTCAGACTATTTGATATGGAGGTGGAAGCTACAATCCTCACAGCCATAACAGCTGTTGCAGCGGCAGCCGTGTATGTAGCCCAGGATAGAATACGAAAAGTTAGACTAAGACAGCCTGGTGTCTTCAGGAAACGTACCATCTTGGATGACCTTTCCGAAAATGACATTGAGGATATGTTTCGGCTGAATCGCCAGGGGGGCATGGAGGTGTACCACCTAATAGCCGATGACATAGAACCATTGTCAGCGAGAAACTATGTCATTCCAGCCATGGTCAGGCTATTGGCGGTTTTAAACTTTTTAGCCACTGGAAATTTCCAGCCGTCAAGTGCTCGGATAATTGGAATAAGTCGTCCCAGTGTCTCTCTAGGTTCCTGAAACCTGTTCTGAAATCAATTAAGAAACATATGGCGAAGTACATCCATTTCCCTGCAACCATGGAAGTGGCAAGAGTTGAAGGTCGGATTTTTATGACAAGGAGGGATGCCTAATTGCCTGGGAGCCATAGATTGTACTCATATTGCGCTGATACCACCACACAATAGGGAGGAGCAGTTTCGCAATAGGAAATGCTATCATTCCTTAAATGTTTAAGTTGTGGTGGACTCCCACCAGCGCATTATGAGTATTAGATCTGGTTTTCCCGCAAGTTGCCACGACAGCCATATCCTGCGGCAGTCAGCTCTCTTTGATCGATTTGAACAAGGAAACATGCCCGAGGGCTGGCTGGTGGGTAAGTAAACTTTTTTTTAATGTAAAAATAAATGAAATATATATGTTAGAATATTTATTAAATAGACTGAAAAACAAATTGTCTTTGATTATCTTCACTGTGAATTGAAGAAGGTACGATGGGTTGTGCAGATGATTTTTATCTTATTAAAGCGTGATTACACCCGCATTTTTTTTTTTTAAAGTTAGCAGCTACAAACACTGTAGCTGCTGACTTTTAATACGGACACTTACCTGTCCTACTCGCCCGCGATTTCAGCCCCCCCCCCCAGGCCGATCCCTCTGCGCTGGCAGCTCCCTGGGACGCTATCCTCAGTAAGGGAAACAGGCGGCTTCACTGCCCGTTTCCTACTGCGCATGCGCAAGCCGCGCTGCGTTTTGGGAATGGGCCGGCTGCTCTCTGGGATATACACAGTTCCCAGAAGGCAGCGCGCCCCATTCACCAGAAGGCAACGCCAGTAGGACGGAGGAATGAGGCCTGCCGCGGAAGATGAATGATGGATATGGCTGTAGGTCATGGTTGCTGACGCCTCTGTCGAATCCTCAGACCGCAGCCGAGGTTAGATATAATAGTGCCCATATACGCACCCGTTCAGTGATTGAGAGGACTTTCGGAATGTGGAAATCCACATTCCGATGCCTCTCAAAAAGTGGCGGGTTTTTTCAGCACACTCCGGAACTGGTGTCAGATATCATTATCGTATGGGCAATTCTACATAATATTGCTCTTGCAAGCAATGTAGACCTGCACATCAATAAATGATCTGCCACCAGAAATACCGGCATTCCCGGCTGCCTCTGAGGATTCGTCAGAGCAAGGAAATAGGATTTGTCAGAGTCTTATTCAGAACTATTTCAGGGTAATTTTTTTTTTTTTTTTTTTTTAAGCATTTCACTTATGTTTTATTGTTATGCACAATATGTTTTAACCTTTATTTTAATTCTTTTCAGACCAGAGAAACTGGGACAACTGATTAGTGTAACATTTCTGATTCTATCCTGAGTCGCATCATTGTATATGTAAGTAAAAAAATAAAAATAAATATATATATATATACTAAAATGTTAATATATGTAAATCAGCATCTTTCTGCTTGGTTTTGAATTAAGAATTGTGTGAAAAGCAAACAATAATTGCTCATTTTTTGTACTGGGAAGGGTGGGGGAGACAAGTAGTATAGGCATGCCTGCTGCATCCACCTAGGTAAATATAAACTACTGATCTTTAAAGCCCCGTACACACGATCGGATAACCTATGGATTTTCGTCCGATGGATTTGACCATCGGAAATCCGATGAAACTGTTTTTCATCAGTCTTGGCCACACACCATCAGTCAAAAAACCGACCGTTCCAAACGCGGTGACGTAAAACACTCTGATGAGCCGAGAAGAATGAAGTTTAATGCTTCTGAGTATGCGTCGACTTGATTCTGAGCATGCGTGGGTTTTTTAACCGATGGACTTGCCCATAGACGATCGGAAATTCCCATCGGTTTTTTATCCATCGGAAATTTTTAAAAACAAGTTCTATTTTTTCCAACCGATGGAAAAAAGACCGATGGGTACCATACACGATCGGTTGGTCTGATGAAAACCATCCATCGGACGGTTTTCATCTGTCAAACCGATCGTGTGTACGGGGCTTTACTCCCATGTATGACTTTTAGCTATATTAAGGATTACCTATAGGTACAGTAAATATCTCTAAAACGTGAACCGTTTAGGAGCTATTTACTATAGATGCCGCTCGTGACGTCACCAGTGCATGCTTTGTCAATGAAGGGCATACCTTTGCTGTTCCTCCAGAGCCGTGCCACAAACAGTGACTTATGGGTGCATGCACAGGTGCATGGTCCAATAGGTGCCTGTATTCCCTGGACCTGAAAGGAAGACCGGGTGAAGATGGAAACCCCTGCAGTGGACGAAAGCGCACCGCAGGAGTTTTCTTTTTTTCAGGCAAGTCTGTCATAATGTGCTAGTATTTGATGCATGGACTTACAGTCTCCAATGTTCTAAGCTGATTGAGAAATTAGTGATTTCAATGTATGTGATTGCTCAATTCTAAGGATTTTTTAGCCTGCTGAGGACAGTTGCAGCAGAGTGGCCCCCATCTTCCTCTGCTGGGTTCCCTCAGCTGCGCTCCTGGCTCATCCTCTTCTCGAGTGCCAGGTTGGAGACCCACTCTCCTTTGGGGCACTCGTGCGGGCATGCTCCGTGTCCTGCTGCTGCGTGTATTCACACGGACAGCAGGCCTCGGCCCGGCCCCACGTCTCGACCATCATTTGATTTGATTGCCAATGGCTACACTGCTATCAATGTATACAATCAGGAATCGCCACACAGGCTGGAGCTGGTGTGCTCATTCACGTCGCTGGAAAGTACGGGTTCAGGTAAGTAAATTGGGGGCACTGCTGCATTACAGTAGGTTTTTCACCTTCATGCATACACTGCATTAAGGTAAAAAACATTGAGGGTTTACAACCACTTTAAAATATATATATATATATATATATATATATATATATATGCTAGCATGTAATCAATTATTATTTATTTTTTTTGACAGAGTTACCAGTATTTGGAGTCATCGGAGCTATCCTGTGTTATTCCTCCCCCCCCCCCTTTTTTTCCCTTCCCCTTTTTTCATCCCGTTTCTCTCTTCCTGCATTCACCCACCAGACCCTAACCTTGTTATGCAATTAATATTCCAGTGCCGTCATCTTTTCCTCCCGTGTCCGTCCCAGGGGGTAGCACCCCCTCCTTTCGTGGTGCTACAGCGCATCATACAATTCTCCTCGGTTATACCGATCAGTTTGGTGAGCCAGGTCTGTATTTACAATTTATACCAGTATACTCCCATTGATTTAACAATAATGACACTACTTTTACACCAAATTATAATTATCTTATAGATTGTACTGTTTCATGACGCCTCCAGAAGAAGCGGTCTATACCGCGAAACATGACGAGGAATCGTCAATTGCACCAGTACCAATTTTCGGCACACCTGTAGAAATTGTAAAATGTGTTTTGTTTTCATTATATTGTATGTAATGTGTTATACTGTACCACAAATTCAGTATTTAAACCTTATTATTATTTTCTATTAAAATGTTTTAAATTTTACAATTTGCTGTGTACGGGTGCCGCAATAGTCCCATTTACTTCTAGGCGACAGGGGAGTTGGGAGTTATCCCCATACATATCGCCATTTCTTCTCATTCAATCTATTCGGGATGATGGCACCCCCCCCCCCTACATGAATATTTACCGTAGAGGCAATTCCTTTCTCTGAAGCAGGACAGAGATGATTCTGCCCATTGTCATCATGTACACCTGTGCCATCTGGCTGTTTTCAAAAAAGTCACCCTAATTGAATACTATCATCACCCAGTTTTCAAGCTCCTACACAACTCTCTGTTTGACTTATCAATGACGTTGTTTTTAACTAGGTATTAAATTGCTGTCCATTGGTTAATGCCTATATTGCCTATATGTGCAAGTTTTCCAAAAAAATAAGCTCTAAAAAGTACTACTGTTATGAAGGCTAAGGGTATTGAAACCAAATGTTACTTTAATTTAGATTGTTATACTTTTCCCTCTCTTTGCATTTACTAAAATTCAATAAAATATATAAAACCACAAACTGGAATTCTGCTAAAAACTTTTTTTTAATGACAAATATATTACATTTCAAACAAACAAGACAAGTATAGGTCTTTGTACTGGTCCCCTATATTATTATCATGGACAAGGGGGAGCAACGTGGATGACCAATGAAAATAAAACAATATATTAATTAAAATTTTCTCTACATTCAACATTTTTTTTTTAAAAACAAAGACACCAAATAATTTTTTTAAATAACAGCTGACTAGGAACATTAAACTTAAGAAACCCTATGTGTTCAAATTTTCTTGTGATCCCTCCCATATTTTCAATCATCCATGGGGGCCAGTTGTTGGCTTGGTAGCGTCATATGACCCACAAGATGCAGAAGAGCAAGGGAAATTTTTTTATGCTCTTCTAGCATCTCTTGGAATATGGTTTGCTGCTGCAAAACTGCAGTAGTAAGACGCTCCATGTTTTCATTGGACCGCCTCATTTTGCCAACAATGGAGGTCATCATAGAATCTTGGATAGATTGTCTATCCCTTAAACTTTCCCTTAACAAATTTGAAGGTCTGCTCCAACTGAACCGAGGCACTACCAGCTGCCTCTACTCTGTCAGCTAACAATTCCCTTCTTCTCCTTCCTCTGGGAACCCATATAGGGCCAGAAGAAGAACTATTGGCCGGTGCTAGTTCCACCCTTTCTTCTTGATCTGCAAAATAATAAATTAAAAAAACATTCTTACTATGAAATATGAAGAAAAAAGTAATAAAGAAAAGTTTTGGTGGTTTGTATATTTACTTGTTAGGAGGTACAGCATCCACTGCTCCATCCTGATTGGATATTAAATTTTCCAACTGATCTGCTTGAGAAAGGAATATTTGTTTTTTTTATTTTGTCACACTTTTATGAGAGCCCATTCACACAGGGGCGGCACGACTTGTGCCGCGACTGTGCTTGGCGATCTGCAGACGACTTCAAAAGGAGACTTCAAAAATGACTTCTGTATTGAAGTCAATGGAAGTCGCCTTGAAGTCGTCTTGAAGTAGTACAGGAACCTTTTTTCCATTGTACAGAATGGGACGCAACTCGTAAGGCGGCTGAGACGCCTGACGAGTCGCCCCTGTGGGAATTGAGTATAAGGGGGCAACTGATAAATACAACTTTATATTTACCAGTATGTGACGGTCCAGGTTGTGGCTCTTCTTCATTTTGCACTTCTTCAGGAGCTAATTAAGAAAAATAAATGTATACACTATTATAAAACTTAAATTTGAATGATATTCTTGTGTAGCGGGTGGCTATATTTAAGGGAAGCATCTGAGTGGTAACTAGGCTCAGATGCAGCGATTGTTAGGGTTCATGGACCAATTTGTGCCAGTGGAGGATATCAATGGTGTCCAGTTCCCTGCGGCCTATAGGCCGGGGTTGAACCACCATTTGAGGGCTGTGCCTTTTGTGTCCTCTCGCGGCAGTAGTACAGCGGCACTCCGCTTGCTCGTCAAAGCATTTGATTGGCATTAGTGGGAGCCAATGACCCCTGCTGCTATCTGCCCATTTAGGAGGGAGACAGAAGCGAGAGCACCTGGCTTGATCTGATGGTGCTCAGGTTAGAATAACCACTTGCCTAGTGTGCAATTTTACCACATTCCTGCCCAGGCCAATTTTCAGCTTTCTGCACTGTCGCATTTTGACTAACAATTGTGCAGTCATTTATATTTCACACTAATAAAGCATTATTTTTGTGTTATTTAATAATAATTTTTTTAATTGTTAAAAAAAAAAAAAAAAAATTCTTCCTGCTATAACATTGCGAAAACAGATAATTTCTATCATTTACTGATGAGGAGGGACTGATGAGGATTGAACTTATGGTAAATGATAGGTGGCACTAATGGAGACTAATAGGCAGCACTGAAGGGCACTGATAGGCACTGATGAGGCAATCATAGGCAGCAGTGATTGGTAGCACTGATGAGGAGGCACTGATGGGCACTGTTTTTACTGCACTGATTCTAAGGCACACTGACCAGTGCCTTGATTATCAGTGTAGATGTTCCCTTTCTCACTTGCGAGTTAATGGCTCTCCTCTCCGCACACTGTGACAGCATAAGCAAAGTACTGTCGATAACCGTCAAGTGTGGTTACATCGTCATCAGCTGTGATTGGACACAGCTGATCATGATCACGTGGTAAAGGGACGCTGTGATTAAGCCTTTACCCCAATTTGTGTCCACAAAAAATAGCGATCACAGAGCGCACTGGGTAAGCACCGCAGTGGGCGTGCGCTTCTGGGAGGAGATCAATAGATGCCCTCATTATAAATAGACATAACATGTGTAGTGTTATTGCCAAATACATATGTGTAAAACATCATGTTTGAGATAAACAAGGCCATTGATCGGTACTCTTTATGTAGAGATCTGACCTACAAAACCGCTAATCAAACCGTGGGCTTCTTCCACCGACTGCATGGCCCCTTTCACAGGGGCGCCTCCGCCTGACCAACTCCACTTGCTAGGCTGATCCCCGCTGAGCAGGCGGATGACAGGTCTGTCTACACTTACTGAGCAGAGCGGAGACGCACCCAGTCTCGCGCTCCTCTATGCTGAAAACATATAACAGTCCGTTTTCATCTGATATCTGATCTGCAAAATGGATGGAAAATAGGACCAGCGTATACTTCTGAATTGTGCTGACATGATTGGATCACGGCGGTTGCCAGAGGACAACTCACTGCTGACATATGCTGCTCTATAGGGGTGCATGGAGGATCCAATCAGGTACGCCTGAAAACTGGTAGGTGGAACTCATTGGACAACCTGTGTGAAAGGGCCCTAAAAAAAATACAGCGGCTGTATAGCTTGTCAGATTACTTTTGCATAAATAGAAATCACCAAGTAATATTGATACCAGAATCATAGTTGTATCTACAACCATGATCCTAGTATATACACCTCAAAACTAGGCTATTTATATACCTCTGGTGCAGTGGCGGATGGTGCTCCAAATTTTTTGGGGGGTGCAAACAAACTGAAAAAATATATAAAATTGCAGCCACCGTGCCATCAAACGCAGCCACCGTGCCATCAAACGCAGCCACCGTACCCATCAATTGCCGCTACTGTGCCCCATCAATTGCTGGCCCAGTGTGCATGCCACGCCCGACACTTACCGGTCTCGGGTCACGGCGCTGTCCTCCACGCTTTGAGTCCTCATGTCTTCTCCCGTCCTCTTCCCGCCCTTTGCTATGATTGGATGCCTGATAGACATCCAATCACAGCTCATGTCGCTTAAGCCAATCAGGTGACAGGTAACCAGACCCGAGCACCTGATTGGCTGAGAGGCGGATCAGTGTTAAGAAAGCGATTTATTTGCTTCACCAACACAACACTAAGTAAACAGTGAATGCACAGAATTGCGCCCGCTGTTTTCCATTTTGGAAGCCTATGGCTTTAATCAGGACACCTATTAGAGCCCACGGCTCTAATCATGGGCTTTGAAAAACACCCCCACCACTGTAATTCAGATGCCCGGCACCGGACAAGGGGCGGAACACCTGAATAGGGGGCGGCAGCAGCGACAATAGATAGAATCATGAAATGCATGAATCTATCTATGGTGAGAGAGAGCTGACAGGAGAGAGAGGGCGGCACTCCTGCACCCTTTATGGACGCACCGCCACTGCTCTGGTGGTATTTTAAACAATTTAAAAAAGGTATTAATAATTACAGTCATCACTATATAGCATTAGGGTGTGATCTCCCACTTGCACTGGTTGCACCTCGTGCTCGCTGGCAGGCTCTTCCTCATTTAATTGTTCTTGTAACACTGCACAATAAATATATATATATTTTATATACTTCATAAATAAATAAAAAACATTTTTCATTTAAATAAAAATTACTTACTATGGGCATCTGAGTCGTATTCTCCTGGTAGTCCGAGGATGGTATCTGGCCCAAGGCACCGCTTTAATTCCTCCTCGTATGAATTAAAATTTACTTCCACTGGTGGGCCTCCTCCTGTGACTATTTGGTGCTTTGCAACGATGGTCAATTTATTTTTTTTTGTTGACTTTTGATATCCACAATGCGACGTTTGCAGGTGTCAATGGTTCGGGCGATATCCCCCGATGCGTTCGCTTGCTCCACTATGCTACTCCATATAGCATTTTTTTTAGATTGGGACAGCATCTGAGATCTTTGACCATAAAGCCGATCCCAATTGCCAACCACACGTGACACAAGCACGCAATTTTGTGTGTAAGAAAATTTTGAAAATCTCTTTTTTTTCTGACCCACCATCTTGCTTCCTATCTTATACCCTCAAATGCTTAATAGTTTAAAAGTAAATTTAACTTTTACAGGATTGTACCATTATTAACACATTATGGGAATTTTCTAACACAACATATATATTTGTAAAATGCCTTTTTTTATCAATTAAATTTGATGAGTATTAAAAATAACATAAAACAACTTCCTTTGAACTGGTATTATTTAAATAAAAATTTCTAAAATTTTATTTAAGTTTTTTAATGATTTTTTATTTATTTCAAACCTAACATTTGGTTCAGCTCATGGACTATTCTAATTTTACTATACGGGGGGTTTCTCTTTATTTAAAATTATTTATTTTAATTGTTAATGTAATATTTTTATTGTTATTCTTTTTGTAAATTATTTTCAACTATTTAATATATATATATGTATTGTTTTTATATGAATGGTGCATATCTGCATGACAAATACAGTACAATCATTTCAGAATACACCATTCACATAAATATGCGCATGTGTTATGCTTATGTATTAATCATCATAATGTTTTGCAGTTATGGGGTGTCTATTTATTGGGTAGGGAGATTATAACTTTATTATTAAGTTATTATGTGCAGTGTATGTGGAGTGCTTCGTGTTTCACTTTGGGGTTCTGATAATGAAATCTCCCGAGGTATCGCGAGATTACAGGAACAGAAGCCGTACGGGATTCTCAAAGCATTTGTAGATCACTTCTATTCACAGTGGAAGAAGTGATCTACACTGTATAATAAACTGCCACAAGGGGGAGAACAGATTTCTCAGAGAAGAACTGTGATCTCAGCAGCAGTGAAATATCACGGTATATTAAAACGTACCCCATAGTAGCTTGTGGTTTCATCACAAAATACATATGGGATAATGGGGTTGTGCTAACTAGAAACAATAAATATATTTTAAAATCAGATTTATAGGGGGCGTGGCCTGGCTATGGAGGAGTGAGGACGCGTGTCTCTCTAGCTCCTTACCCACCGCCGCACAATCAGCGATACTAAGGGGAGATATCACTCCCGGAACGCCGGGAAACATGTCTCAGGGACGGCGGGCGCTCTCCCAGCAACCGAGAGCGGACGGGTCCCGACAGGAGCAGCTGGATGCCTTCTTCAGCGGGTCCCGCGGTACGGGACAGGAGGCCTCCAAGATGGCGCCGACGCCAAAATCATCCAAGGCAGCTAAGGCTGCTCAGAAAGCATTGACACGGCAGCAGCAGCTGCTTGAGGACTCCCAGATACCCTCTTCGCAGATGGTGAGTGACAATGCCCCTCCACTCTCCCCGGGACCCTCAGCCCCCCCTGACCAGAGCCCTGATATGAATGATTTCATGGGAGACAGGGACAGGGACATAAGACGCCATATCTGGTCCCTCCCTACTCGAGAGGACCTGGAAAAGTTTACAACCAGGGTGGAGAGGGCCTTCAGGGAGGACATTGCCCAGCTCAAGGCTGACACTAACCACTTGGGGGCTAGGATGGAAACAATGGAGCAGAAACTTGATGAGGCCCTGCCTGTCATCTCTATGCTTCAAGCCAGGTGCTGCGCCCAGGATCAAAAAATTGAGACTTTGCTGTGTCAGTTGGATGATTTTGAGAACCGCAGCAGGCGTGCGAACATCCGCATAAGAGGTCTGCCTGAAGCAACAGCACCTAAGGATATTGTCCCTACTCTGGAGGATGTATTTAGAGAGATTTTAGGCCTGCCTGCTACTGCACCCATAGAGATTGACCGTGCTCACAGAGCCCTCAGACCGCCCTCTCAAGATGTGGACAACCCTAGAGATGTCATATGCAAGCTCCACAAGTATACACTGAAAGATAAGATCATGCAAAAAATGCGTGGGAAGCCATACTTTGACTTCGATGGGGCCCACCTTTACTTCTACCAGGACATTTCCAGGAGAACCCTCATGCAACGTAGGGCTCTCCGCCCCCTGCTGGAAGCAGTCCAAAAGGCAGGTCTGCCTTATCGCTGGGGATTTCCCTTCTACTTGCAAGCATCCAAAGAGGGCAGACATGCCACGCTGCGCACCAAGGACGACCTCCCACACTTTCTGAGCACCCTGGGTCTGGAGCCAGTCGACTTTCCGGACTGGAGGGCCCCGCAAGATCACCCTGACGTGCAGCTCCCTCAGCCCTGGCTGCCACCTACCCGCAAGAGTCGCAGGAGAAATCGCAGGCGCCCTACATCTGCCTCTCCTTCAGGTCCTGTGTCGCAGCGACACTGAGTGGCAGCTCCCCTCCCCTGACCTGTTTTTTTTGTTTTTGTTTTTTGACTTTCTGAAGGGTCTGTTTCCTTCAGATACTGGTATCCTAACTGCTCTCTGAGGGAGGCCCGGGCCCTCTAATTACGCTGGTACCTGGAACTGAGACCTGGCCATTCAGTGTGTTAATGTTTGTTCGCCCTCCAACTGGACCTATTGCCTTTATAGCGGTGACTGATCATAGGCCCCTGTCGTTGTCCTTATTGGAGAGACTTGAAGCTTTGGCCCCGGTCCTGTCCCGACGCGCTCACTTCCCGGATACCTTGGACTCGTTCACTATTTTTTTTTACTTACTTACCTTTCAAATTTGCACTTTGCTCCTCAGGGTTTTTCAGGTTTTTTTTGGTTTTTTTTTTTTTTTTTTTTTGCAGAACCTTATCCCCCCTTGCATGCTGCCTACTTGTTAGTACATGGCGGTGGATGGGGACTGACCCCCACACCCTTCCCTCCAGTGTTGGTCCACGTTCCCCACGTAGACCGTACCTTTTTAGGTATACTTCCTTGTTTGGAAATGAGGATGGGCCTCGGGCGCTCCCCTCCTGTAGGGCTGAGCCCGACGCCTGCCCCCCAGGTATTTTATGTCATGGTATTGTTACCATTGCCGTTTTTTGTGCCTTATGTGTGTTACCCTGTCTCTCACTGTTTTTTCTTCCCTCCCTTCTGTTTTTTTTTTTTTTTTTCCTTTTCCTCTTTTCTCTTCTTCTCCTCCATGCCTCTTTATAGGATCTGCCTCCGGCTCCGTCTTCCGCCCTGCGCCTGCAGTCATGCTACGCGACTCGACTACATCACAGACTTCCCATGGCATCGTTAAAGGTAATTTCTTATAACGTACGTGGTCTCTGCTCCCCCTGCAAACGTAGTAAACTTTGGTGGGAACTGAAGCGGTCAGGAGCACATGTGGTTCTTTTGCAAGAAACGCATTTTACCCCCCAGTCAACTCCTAAATTGCCCACCCATCTTTATAATCAGTGGTTCTTGAGCAACTCACCGGTCTCGAAATCTAGAGGCACGGCTATCGCAATTCATAAGTCCTGCCCCCTTCAGGTCATTGAGAGTAAGGTTGATCCCCAGGGAAGATATGTTTTCCTGAAAGGGGTCGTAGCGGGCCAAAAGCTTACAGTAGCTACGATATATGCCCCTAATTCCAATCAGCTTACGTTTCTAGACAGTGCTCTGGACAGCCTGACAGACTTTAGAGAAGGTCCTCTGATCTTAGGTGGAGACTTTAATGTGAGCCCTAACCCCCAACTTGACACCTCGCACCAACGCCCCTCACACTCTCACGCCTTCCTTAAACATTTCCGCAAATCCCTACAGTCCCATCGCCTTCTGGATAGCTGGCGACTGCTTCACCCCTCTGATAGAGATTACAGCTATTACTCAAAGGTCCACGATGTCTATACCCGCATTGACCTGATATGTGTGGACCACTTGGCTCTGGAGCTGCTGCAGGCCTCGTCCATCGGGAATATAACTATTTCGGACCATGCCCCGGTGACGGCCACTTTGGCCCTGCCTCAGGGCACCCGTAGGGCCTGGTCATGGCGCCTGAATGAATCCCTGCTGGATGACGCGGCCGCGGTCTCCGGAGTCACGGACGTCCTGTCCCACTATTTCAAGGAAAATACCACGGAAGGTATGAATGAAGGGGTTATCTGGGAGGGTCATAAAGCGGTGATACGGGGTGAGCTGATCTCTCAGGGCGCTAGACTTAAGAAGGCCCGACAAGCGGACTTTACTAGGGTTCTTCAGGCGCTACAGCAGGCGGAACTTGCACATAAACAAGGAGGGGACCCGGAGGCTCTTGGAAAACTGACAGAGTTGAGAATATTGTTCTTGCGCTTATTAGACCGGCAGGCACGTAAACAACTACGATACCTGTCGCATAAATATTATGAACACGGCAACAAATGTGGCCGCATGTTGGCCAGAGCCCTCCGGAAGAAACGCGCGCTCACGTATGTACAGAAGCTGCGCCTCCCCTCGGGTGAACTCGCGGTCAGATCTTCCCAGATTGCCTCTGGGTTCCGAGACTATTATGCCACCCTCTATAACCTAGATTCAACGCAGACCCCTAGGACCCAGACCGAGAGACTGTCTGACATCAGAACTTACCTGACCGCAGCTGGCCTTCCCCCGCTGACTGACGACCAGTGTTCCATGCTGGAATCCCCTATTACGCCTGTTGAGCTCGGAGCTACGGTGAAGTCCTTGCCTAATGGGAAGAGCCCTGGACCTGACGGGTTCACCAAGGCTTACTACAAAAAGTTTCTACCCCTGCTATCGGAGTCGATGTGCAGTTATTTTAATTCTATAGCAAAAGGGAGTGCGATCCCTGGTGAGGCCCTGCTGGCCCACATCACTGTCATTCCCAAGGAGGGGAAGGACCCCACCATGCCCCAGAGCTACAGGCCCATATCCCTTCTCAACGTAGATATAAAAATTCTTGCTAAAATTCTTGCGTCTAGGCTAAAACACCTAATCCCACTCATTGTCCACCCGGACCAGACGGGGTTTGTCACGGGCCGAGAGGCTAGGGACAACTCCATCAGGGCCATACACCTTATTCATTGGGCTCGTGCTGCTCCTGATCCCCCCCACTACCTGATCCTGTCCACCGATGCGGAGAAAGCTTTCGATCGGGTGGACTGGACTTACTTGCGCGCTGTACTGGAGGCCCTGGGCTTGCGCAAGCATATGTTGGCATGGATCATGGCCTTGTACTCGGACCCGAGTGCACAGGTCAAGGTCAATGGCTTTCTCTCCCCTAGATTCTTGATCAGAAATGGCACGAGGCAGGGGTGTCCTCTTTCACCTCTTTTGTTCGCCCTGGTGCTGGAACCGTTTCTACGCACTATACGGGCGAACACTGATATCAAAGGACTGACGGTGGGTCATACAGAGCACAAACTTTCGGCGTACGCCGATGATGTGCTCTTCCACCTGACGGACCCCCTGATCTCTTTGCCTAATCTGATGCGGGAACTTCAACACTTTGGGTCACTCTCAAATTTCAAGATCAATTATGCCAAGTCAGAATTACTGCCCATCCAGTTGCCGCCATCCCTGGCGGGCAGACTTCAAACTGCTTTCCCCTTCACTTGGGCTAAATCGTCCTTAAAATATTTGGGTATACGGCTGACGGATAGGTTTGACACTCTGTACGCGACTAACTTCCCTTCCTTGATTGCAACTGTGAAGAATGACCTGGCCCTATGGACCAAGACAGCCTTCACCTGGATGGGGCGACTTAGTATCATAAAAATGAATATTCTCCCACGCATACTGTTCTACTTGCAAATGATACCCATGTCCTTGCCTAGGTGTTTTTTCACACAGATGTCCAGCTTGATCTCGACCTTTGTGTGGAATAATAAGAGGCCAAGAATTGCGCTCCGACTGTTGGGCCGACCGAGGGACGCGGGGGGTCTGGGCCTTCCGGATATACAGCGGTATTATAGGGCTATCGTCCTCCAGAGGATTCTTGACTGGCGCTTTCACACTAAATCCAAACTCTGGGTCTCCCTTGAAAAATATATGGCGGGCAGGAACCTATCCTATGCCCCGTGGTTGGCCCGGGAGCACAGGGGACTGTCTGATTTTGTTTCTCCGTTGACGGTTCAGGCCCTCCGGTCCTGGGATCGCCTCAACGCCACTCTTCCGATGGCGCCCCCTGTCTCCCCATTGGCCCCCCTGGGAGGCTACCTATGGTTCCCACCTGGGGAACAGACGGCCTTTTTTGGCCCTTGGGTAGATGAGGGTAGTGCCAGTTGTGGAAAACTTCTACAGGATGGTAAGCTACTCTCTTTGGCTGCCCTTAGAGACCGTAGGGGGAGATTCCCTATGGACTTTTGGCGCCATAGACAACTCCACCACTTTTTTAAGGCTCAGGGGAATTCCATAAGAGATATCTCCAACCTTACGCCCTTTGAACGTCTCTTTGTAGCGGAAGAACCGGTCCCGCATATGATTTCTGAGCTCTACCGCCTGCTCGGTTCCACGGCCTCAGTAATGAAACCTGCGTACATCAGGGCCTGGGAAAGGGATCTGGGGCTGGTCTTTTCGGCTAACCAACTGTCTTCTCTTTACCAACTGGCTCGGTCTAGCTCTATTGACTCCAAGACGCAGGAAACAAATTACAAACTACTGCTACGCTGGTACCGTGTACCGGCGGATCTTGCCAGGATTTACCCATCTATGTCAGATCGATGCTGGAGGGGTTGCGGTCATAGGGGCACCCTTCTGCACATATGGTGGGACTGCCCGGTGATTAAACCCTTCTGGGAGGACGTTAAGGCCCAAATCAAAGAGATAACGGGTATTGACGTCCCTTTCTCCCCGGTTCACTTCCTGCTTCACGTTCCTCCCATGCCGGTAAGCCGGTACAGCAAGGGGGTACTGCCTCATTTCCTGAATGCGGCTAAGCGGTTGCTTCCCATATACTGGAGGCGTCCGCAAATTCCAGGCAGGGAGGATTGGCGTCGTAGGGTGGGTGACATCAGGGAGGCGGAGGACTGGATTGCCACCTGCAGGGGTACTCGGGACCGCTTCTCTGCTACCTGGTCCACCTGGGATGCATATGTCCTGGACCCCGGCCACGTGTCCTCCAGCTTGGATGTGGCCCTGTTGGAGCTCGCGGATCCGTCCCTTAAAGGGCGGGCTCGAGGTTCTCAGGTGGGAGCAATGGGCTGAAACGTTTTGGGAATACCACAGTGGTCCAGCTGATGGTGGGAGTTGGGTCGGGTGGTTCTCCTCTTCTTTTTCCTCTAGATACAAAATATATGTTGAGAGGCTGGCGGGGCCCGGGGCGGAGGCGGAGCTGGACGCGGGACTCCAGGTATGTTCTATTCTACCTTGTTCTTTCTCTTTTCTCAGTCTGTATCCCCCCCTTTTTGTTTTTCCCTTCCCCCCCCCCCCCCTTTTTTTTTTTTTTCCTCTCTCGGTACATTTTGGTTTCAGTCTGTACGGGCCGTCTGTTGGTGGGCGGTCCACTTGATATGCATTAGGTGACGGGTGCGGAGCTGGGGAACCGGCTGGCTTGGCGGACCAAGAAACTTTATTATCACGAGACCCCTTCCGCGGGATCCCCTGGACAGTTTGGGGGACTGACACTTTTGTGTCACCGTAGTGGGGGGGTCTCGAATAGGGGGGGCCCGGGGGGGGGGTATGTCGTGGGGGGAGGTTAGTTGGAGGTGCTCTGTCGCCCCCCTCCCCCTGCGCGCGCCCGCCTGATCCACCCTTCTATATTTGCTATGCTCTGAGCTATTGGTCCGGTCCGAGAGGCTTGCCGGCCTGGCCGCATGATTATTAACGTCTCTTTGGAGGTTGAAATTTTGTCTCATATTTCGCACCCTGGCGATTGGGGACTCGGCTGGCTCGCTGGGTGGCTGGGGTCCCCGCCGCTAACTAGTCACTTGAATTTATTTTTGTTGCATCCCTTATGCTTATGACTGATTTAACCGTCTCTCTCTTGTAAGACTTTGTCATACATGCCCTTAGTGTTTCTGTACCTTTGTTGTGGTATAACTCTAAAAACGAAAAAAGGGAATGACTGGTGCATTACTTGATGTTTTTGCCTTTAGATTTTGAAACCTGTGCTGTAATGTTCTGTCTTCCATAAATAAAGATTATACAAAAAAAAAAAAAATCAGATTTATATATATTAACCACTTAAGCCCCGGACCATTTCGGGCCATTAGGACCAAGCCTGTTTTTGGGATTCGGCACTGCGCTGCTTTAACTGTAAATTGTGCGGACATGCAATGTTGTACCCAAATGAAATTTGCGTCCTTTTCTTCCCACAAATAGAGCTTTCTTTTAATGGTATTTGATTGCCTCTGCGATTTTTATTTTTTGCGATATAAATGGAAAAAAAAGATATTTTCTACTTTTTGTTATAAGAAAAATCGAATAAACTCAATTTTAGTCATACATTTAGGCCAAAATGTATTCAGCCACATGTCTTTAGTAAAAAAAATGTCAATAAGCGTATATTTATTGGTTTGCGCAAAAGTTATAGCGTTTACAAACTAGGGTACATTTTCTGAAATTTACACAGCTTTAAATTTATGACTGCCTATCTCATTTCTTGAGGTGCTAAAATGGCAGGGCAGTTCAAACCCCCCCCCCCCAAATGACCCCATTTTGGAAAGTAGACACCCCAAGGAAATTGCTGAGAGGCATGTTGAGCCCATTGAATATTTTTTTTTTTTGTCCCAAGTGATTGAATAATGACAAAAAAAAAAAAAAATTACAAAAAGTTGTCACTAAATGATATATTGCTCACACATGCCATGGTTATATGTGGAATTTCACCCCAAAATACATTCTGCTGCTTCTCCTGAGTACGGGGATACCACATGTGTGGGACTTTTTAGGAGCCTAGCCACGTACGGGACCCCGGAAACCAAGCACCACCTTCAGGATTTCTAAGGGCGCAAATTTTTGATTTCACTCCTCACTACCTATCACAGTTTCGAAGGCCATAAAATGCCAAAATAGCACAAAATCCCCCCAAATGACCCCATTTTGGAAAGTAGACACCCCAAGCTATTTACTGAGAGGCATGTTCAGTCCATGGAATATTTTATATTTTGCCACAAGTTGCGGGAATATGACAAACTTTTTTTTTTTTGCACAAAGTTGTCACTAAATGATATATTGCTCACACATGCCATGGGCATATGTGAAATTACACCCCAAAATACATTCTGCTGCTTCTCCTGAGTACGGGGATACCACATGTGTGGGACTTTTTGGGAGCCTAGCCGCGTACGGGACCCCAAAAACCAAGCACTGCGAACGCTGCAGTTATGTGTGTTGTGTTTGGTAAGTGACAGTGATCGATCGATACTGCACTTGGGTGGGCTGGGCTGGGCTGGGCTGGGCGGAGGGGCTAAACGCAGGCGCTAGCAGGTATCTGGGCTGATCCCGCTAACACTGCGTTTTTGGGAACCCTAAACCGCTGGGGATGCTAGTATAGATCTGATCAGATACTATACCACTAAGGGGGGTGTATGCTTTGCGCGTGGGTGTTAGCGTTACTGTCACTAACCTAACACTGCCTGGGGCGACGCAGACCCTCTCTGGCGCTAAAACCTAATTGATCTCACCCGCCGGGCGATCAGGGGGGTTAAACCTTTATTGGGTTATATACGGGTGCCCTGATGCTATAAAAAGCAAACTAATCAACCAGCATCACCCGTAACCTTTATATGGTGATCACTGGTGAAAGGGTTAACTAGGGGCAATCAGGGGGTTAAAACCTTTATTAGGTTAAATATGGGGGTACCTGACACTATATAAAAACCTGACGGGTAACCTAAATAACTAAATAACTTACTGGCTAACCAGTGACGCTTATACGGCGATCACTGGTGAAAGGGTTAACTCTAGGGGGCAATCAGGGGGTTAAAATAATATATGGGGGTACCTGACTCTAATAAAAACCTGCGGCAAACCTAAAAAAAAATAACTGCCTATCTAAAACACCAGCGACACGAATACAGCGATCGGAAAAACAATCGCTTAGTGACGCTGAAGTTAGGGGGTGAAAGGGTTACCTGGGGGGTGATCAAGGGGTTAAACCTTTATTAGGGGGGGGGGGTTAGGGGGCTACCCTGGACCTAAAGGGGCCTAATCCTAACTGCCCTGCAACTTTTTACAATCACAGATGACACTAAATGCAGTGATCAGTAAAATAAATGATCACTGCAATCAGTGACACTGTGATTGGGGGCTTTGGGGTGACCTGGGGGGTGATCTGGGGGTGACTGGGGGGTGATTTGTGTGCCTATGTGTACCTACGTGTCAGTGGACTGTTGGTGCACTAACCTGCTTCTTCTCTGCTCGGCGCCGGGAACGGAAAGACCGCGGCGAGGGAGATGACATCACTTCCTCCAGCCTTGTTTACATCACATGGCGGAGGAAGCATTTTCATTGGCCGGGAGCGATCGCGAGGGGGGGGGGCGGAATCGAGCCCCCCCCCTCATGCCTGATCGCTCCCGAACACTTAACGGCCGCTCACTGCAGTGAAGGGGGGTCCGGATGGACCCCCCAACTGCACAAAGGCGATCACGTAGATCTACGTGATTCTGCCTGTCCGTGCCATTCTGCCGACGTAAATCGGCGGTGGGCGGTCGTTAAGTGGTTAACAAAAAAACACATCCATAAAGAGGAAAGACGTTGTTTTTTTCTTACTCCGTCTGTATCATCAGATAAACAGCTTTTAGGATTATTAGGGCATTATAAAGAATAATGAAAATGTGCGCTGGATTTCAACAATTCATAATTGCTGCATCATGAATGTGATATCTCCATAACGAACGCTAGTTTTACAAGACTGAAGGCTCCCTGCCGTTCCTTGCTTCTGAGCATGCACGTTCGTACCTAGGACAAAAGTCCGATGGTTTTCTGTACACACGGTCGGACTTTGCTCCATCGGACTTTTGTTGGGCAAAAGTTTGTCCATTTGCAGACCGAACTTTTGTCCGATAAAAACAAAAAAGTTTGTCCGATGGAGCGTACACACGGTCGGATTGTTGGTCCAACTTGCTCAAAAATAGGATTTTTATAACAGCTTACCTGTAAAATCCTTTTCTTGGAGTACATCACCGGACACAGAGCGACATAGTCATTACTAATGGGTTATATAGATACCGTCAGGTGCTGGCACTGGCAACTTCCAAAACCGGAAGTACCCTCCCCTATATAAGCCCCTCCCATCCGGGAGCACCTCAGTTTTGTAGCAAAGCAATAAGTGTCCCCAAAGAGGGGCGGGAGCTCTGTGTCCCGTGATGTACTCCAAGAAAAGGATTTTACAGGTAAGCTGTTATAAAAATCCTATTTTCTTTCTCGTACATCACGGGACACAGAGCGACATAGTCATTACTAATGGGATGTCCCAAAGCAATGCCAAATGAGGGGGGGGATACACCATACATAAGCTGAGCGCTATCAGACATGAGGATCTTTTGCGGCCTGCAACACACTGCGCCCAAAGGCGACATCCTCCTGACTTCTAACGTCCACCTGGTAGAACCTAGTAAACGTGTGTACTGAAGACCATGTTGCGGCCTTACAGATTTGAGCCAGGGAGGCCTGGTGATGCACTGCCCATGAAGTTCCAACTGCTCTCGTGGAGTGCGCTCTAACTTTGAACGGAGGCGGTCTACTTCTCAAGCCATAAGCTTGCATAATGACCTGTCGAATCCACTTGGCTAAAGTAGATTTTGACGCTGCCTGACCCTTTCTGGGGCCTTCCGGCAGAATAAACAAAGTATCCGTTCTGCGAATCTGAGCAGTGGCTTTTAGATAAGCTTTAACTGCTCTTACTACATCCAAAGAATGCAATAACTTTTCCTCTACCGAAGTAGGTTTGGGGAAAAAAGAAGGAAGAACCACATCTTGGTTCAAATGAAACCTCGATACCACCTTAGGAAGAAAGGCTGGATGAGGACGTAACACTACTCTGTCCTTATGGATAACCAGATATGGCTCCTTACAGGACATAGCTGCTAATTCCGACACTCTTTTAGCCGAACAAATGGCTACTAGAAAAATCAATTTCCTGGTGAGAAGCACCAAGGAAATATGCTGTAGTGGTTCAAACGGTTGTTTCTGTAGAACCGACAAAACCAAGTTTAGATCCCATGGACATATGGGAATATTAACCGGAGGACTAATACGCATCACTCCTTGTATGAAGGCTTTGACTAGTGAATGCAAAGCCAAGGGCCTTTGAAAAAATATTGACAAGGCCGAAATCTGACCCTTGATAGTACTCAAGGCAAGCTTCCTATCTACAGCCCACTTGTAGGAAGTCCAGAATCCTACCTATTACGTACTTATGTGGATGCCATTTCTTGGCCTCACACCACGCGATGTACGCCTTCCAGATTCTATAGTAGATCTGCCTGGATACCGGCTTCCTGGCATTGATCATGGTAGATACCACAGCATTAGAGAGCCCTCTCTTTTTTAGAATGTGGGCTTCAATAGCCAGGCCGTCAAACCTAGGGCTGGTAAGGAAGGGTGGTATATCGGTCCCTGCGAAAGCAGGTCCGGATGATGTGGGAGGGTCCAAGGACTCCCCACAGACATTTTTACAATCTCCGCGTACCACGCTCTTCGGGGCCACGCTGGAGCCACCGGAATCACTGGTTTCTTTTCTACCCTGATTCTGCGGAGTAATCGAGGTAACCATTGTGGCGGTGTGAATGCATATATCAGCTTGAACTGATCCCAAGGGAACACTAGGGCATCCGAGCCGCAAGCTAGGGGATCCCTTGTCCGAGAGACAAACCTGTCCCCCTTTGCGTTGAATCTGGATGCTAGAAGATCTACATCCGATGTTCCCCACCGCTGACATATTGTCCAGAAAACCTCGGGGTGAAGGGACCCTTCCTCTGGGCCTAATTGCTGGCGACTTAGAAAGTCCGCCTTCCAATTCTCCACTCCTGGAATGAATACCGCAGATATGGCTGGGACATATTTTTCTGCCCATTTCAGGATGTAATTTACTTCCCTCTGGGCTGCACGACTCCTGGTGCCCCCCTGATTGAATTCTGACAGGGGACCCTTGGAGTTTGGATGTCCATGCTACTAGGGCATACCGGCTGCTCGTATCTCTAAGAGATTGATGGGCAGGGCCTTTTCTGCATCCGACCATCTGCCCTGGAGAGACCATTGCTCCAGTACTGCTCCCCAGCCTATAAGGCTGGCATCTGTAGTGACCACCTTCCAAGAAATCGGACTGAAGGATCTCCTTTTTTCCAGATTCTGGGGAACCAACCACCAACGGAGGCTCTTGCGAACGGAAGGGGACAAGGACATTGTAAGTCTAGGGCCTGAACTTTTTTGTTCCAGGCTGACAGTATGGCCCCTTGCAAATTCCTTGAATGGAATTGACCGTAGGGTACTGCTTCGAATGATGCCACCATCTTTCCCAGCAGCCTCATATACAGGCGTATGGACGGCTGTCTTTTTTGTACCCACTAAGTGGATCAAATCTTTCAAAGACAACACCTTTCCTCGAGGCAAGAATATTTTTCTCTGGCCTGAATCCAACCTTAGCCCCAAGTCTCTATGACTGTCAGAGTCCCGGGCGCGACGTTGTGACGTCACGCCCAGTACCCGGAAGTAAACAAAGCCGCAATTGCGGCTGTCAGCATGAGATCGGTGAAATTTTTTTCACCGATCTCATGCTTTTAAGCCTGGAGGAGAGATGTGGGGTCTTATTGACCCCGCATCTCTTCATAAAGAGGACCTGTCACACACATTCCTATTACAAGAACTGTGTGTTTTTGGCCAGATATGGATGTGGTGAGATGCTGCACACATTTGAATGTCGTATGCTGATGATGAATGACATATATGCTTTGTCAACAATTTGTGTGAAGCAGCTCTCACAAAGTTGTAATTTCCTGTTTTGTAGCTTCCACATGCCGAACAACGTACAAGTTTAATGTTTTGGTATCAATGATCGTGGCCAGAGTTTTGGATATTTGTTATTTTTAGCTTTAGCCTGCACAGATCTATATGTTGAGGCTTTCTTTACTTTGTAAAGAGTGTGTGCGTTCCTGATGAACAGGTGTGAGCACTTGCACCTGAACCCCCCCCCCCCCAAAAAAAAAAATGCCCTGCTTTAACCACTTCCCGCCCAGTCAATAGCAGATTGACGTCCAGGAAGTGGTTCTGTTATCCACACTGGACGTCATATGACGTCCTGCGGGATAACAGCCGCCGCGCGCCCGGGGGGACGCGCATCGCGGCGATCGGTGGAGCGGTGGGTCAGTCTGACCCACCGCTACACTGATCTCGGTAAAAAGCCTCCGTCGGAGGCTTTTTACCATGTGATCAGCCGTGTCGAATCACGGTTGATCAGGAAGTAAACAGGAAGAGCCGTTGATCGGCTCTTCCTCACTCGCGTCTGACAGACGCGAGTAGAGGAGAGCCGATCGGCGGCTCTCCTGACAGGGGGGGTTCGTGCTGATCGTTTATCAGCGCAGCCCCCCCTCGGATACCCACACTAGACCACCAGGGAAGCCCCTCAGGACCACCAGGGAAGCCCCAATCATGTGGATGGCCCCCATGGCCGTCCACATGTAGTAAAAATAAATAAATTAAATAAAAAGATTAAAAAAAATATGCCAATCAGTGCCCACAAATGGGCACTGACTGGCACTTTCACAATGTGTGGTGGCTGGCATTGCTGGGCACCAGTGCCACCTACTAGTGTCCATCCGTGCCAATCTGTGCCCACCTATCAGTGCCCGTCCATGCCACCTATCAGTGCCACCCATAAGTGCCCATCAGTGCCGCCTATGAGTGCCAATCAGTGCTGCCTATGAGTGCCACCTATGAGTGCCCATCAGTGCCGCCCATGAGTGCCAATCAGTGCCGCCTATGAGTGCCAATCAGTGCCGCCTATGAGTGCCAATCAGTGCTGCCTATGAGTGCCACCTATGAGTGCCCATCAGTGCCGCATACCAGTGCCACATATCAGTGCCCATCAGTGCCGCCTATCAGTGCCCATCAGTGCCACCTCATTGGTGCCACCTCATCGGTGCTTATCAGTGTCGCCTTATCAGTGCCCTTCAGTGCCGCCTTATCAGTGCCCGTCATTGAAGTAGAAAAGGTACTTATTTACAAAAAAAATTAACAGAAAGAAAGAAAAACTTAGTTTTTTTAAAAATTTGCGCTCTTTTTTTATTTTTTGTGCAAAAAATAAAAATCGCAGAGGCGATCAAATACCACCGAAAGAAAGCTCTATTTGTGGCAACAAAATGATAAAAAAAATTGTTTGGGTACAGTGTAGCATGACCGCACAATTGTCATTCAAATTGCGACAGCGCTGAAAGCTCAAAATTGGCTTGGGCAGGAAGCTGTATAAGTGCCTGGTATTGAAGTGGTTAACGCTGAATTTCAGGGCTCTATCAATTCTTTTGTAGACTGGACAAGCTATGAAATCTGCCAAATGTGAATTTTCTCAAAAAAAAAAAAAAAAAAAAATAGTGCAGCGGGAACGATACTTTGCGGCCGCAAATTTGGGTCAGTTTATGACACTGAAATGCATCATGAAAGGGCATGCACACGCCCCCAGGAAGTGTACTGCTGCTCAGCCTTTAAAAAGGGACACTAAAGCTTCCCTTTTTTTTGCAAAAAAATAACAAACATGTTACACTTACCTCCACTGTGCAGCTCGTTTTGCACACAATGGCCCCGATCCTGGTCTTCTGGGGTCCCTCGGCGGCTGTCTTGGCTCCTCCCCGCAAGGACTCTACACCATAATGCGAGCGAGCTTGCATGGTGTGGAGTTATTGCGGGCGCGCTCCCGTGATACAGCGGCGGCCATAGCCGCCGACTGTATCACTCGGCCCCGCCCCCGGCGCACCGCGTCATTGGATGTGATTGACAGCAGCGCCAGCCAATGGCTGCGCTGCTTTCAATCCATCCAGTGTAGCCAATCGGCGGCCAGGCTGAGAACCGAAGAGGATGACGGGGACGAGCGCGGGACTTTCGAGGGGCCAGGTAAGTAAAACGGGGGCTCGGGGGCGGTATTGTCAGATGTTTTTTCACCTTAATGCATAGGATGCATTAAGGTGAAAAAACATGTACCTTTACTACTCCTTTAACATGGCCGGGTCACTCCGTTCACGAGAAGAGCAACTGCTGATATGCAAGGTAAGTGTGGGTGGTGTTAGTTACCTTTGTTTATTGGGGGGGGGGGTAGGGGGAGGAGAGACTGTTGTGTGTAGTAACCCTTTGCACACATTCACTTCCTGGACATGCACACATGTCACTGCCTCTTTTTCTGCACATTAGACTTCCTGCATGTGTACATGTTCATGTAAATACACTATCTGCTATGTATATATGGTCTAAGCTCTTTTTTAAAAGAGCAGTGATTGAAAACAGTTGTCGCAGAGCGCATGCAAATATGCGGCCTCCTGGTAGCTGGGCCTTGGCACCAGGGGCGGATCTGGGGGGGGGGGGGGGGGGGGGTTCAACGGGGCAATTACATCATCTCTCTGCTGCCTGACTCTGACAAGCAAAACACCACCTTAGCAGGCAAGTGACAATCCGCAAGGTGTGGCAGGTGACGTGGAAAGTGACAATCCACAACGTGTGGCAAGTGACAATCTGCATGTGTGGCAAATGACAATCCGCAACGTGTGGCAAATGACAATCCGCAACGTGTGGCAAATGACAATCCGCAACGTGTGGCAAATGACAATCCGCAACGTGTGGCAAATGACAATCCGCAACGTGTGGCAGGTGACATGGCAAGTGACAATCCGCAACGTATGGCAGGTGACATGGCAAGTGACAATCCACATCTGGTGGCAGGTGACGGTGTCAAGTGACACACTCGGGGCTCCCACTAATTAAGCATTATGGTGAGTTAAAACATTTCATGTTATATTACAATGTACAGTAATAATATAAATAATGTGCTTCAATCATCCTGACACCATATCAACCATGGTGCCAGGATGACTGAAGCACCAACACCAGCTAATTTCCTCAATAAATTGCCCGCACAAAATAAATAAAAAATTCTGGCAGTGCCCCTCTTGAGGCAAGAGTCTGGATCCACCCCTGCTTGGCAAAGTGTGGATGCATATTTGCATATAATAGTTGCAGCAGCTCCGCCTCTCAAAATGGCAAACCCCTTAAATGTCCGGTGCCAAGGGGTGAAGGATGTTTAAAGTGAAAACAGAAAAGTGAAATTTTATATTCAAAAGAGTGCCCCCTTTGTCTGCTTGTAAAGTGTTGCATTTGTCCCAAGTCTCGAACCTGCTGCAGCAATAATGACATTTGAATAGTTTTCCATGGCCTCAATCAATTTCTGGCACTATAACCACAAAACAAGCAGACCACATGGCTCTTCCCCCACCACCTCAATGCATACCAGGCCCTTTGGGGCTGGTATGCAGTTTTAAGGGGAACCTCATCATCAAAATGTAGCATAAACAGCATGGGGGCCCCATACAAAATCCATACCAGATCCTGATCTCACAGTTTTCAGCCTAGCAGGCCATAGAATAGAGAGTGCCCCCCCCCCCCACTCCTGAGCCAGATCAGGGCACATGTCATCAGCATGTGGGGGTGTTTTTTGTGGTGTGGGTGGGGCTCTGCACTTCCACCCCCAAGGCACCTACCTTGTCCCCATGTTGATGGGGACAATGGCCACTTTCCCAGAACCACAAACAGTGGTTGTGAGGGTTTGCAGGTGTGAGGTTTACCAACATCTGTAGACCTCTTTAAACAATGGGGCCCCCAGATCCCACATCAATGATTAATACATATATTGTGGCCTCAAAAATTGGCCACGGTAGGGGCTGCTAAATTTTGTTGCCCATCTATCATCCTGCCTTATTGTTTTTTTTTATACTGACTGTACTGTATTTTATAGTGTAGCGGGGTCTTTAAACTTAGTTGGGATACACCTGGGTGGTAATATGACCCAGGTGTGTACATTATGAGAATTGGACCAATTGTATTCGTGGAGGACTAGGTGGTGTATTATTCTCCTTGGCCGGTGGGTGGCGGGGTACCCGCAGGCTCAAGGTAGAATCACTGCCACAGTGCTACCCTTTTTGTCCCTTTCCGGAGATGGTACGGCCAGGGCGGGGAACCTGCCGTGGTGTCGAAGGGAGGGGATAAAAGGGGGAGACGCCCTGGCCACGAGGTCTTCAGGATCTTCTCTTCACGCGCCCAGGCACCTTAGGCCTGGGTGCGGGCGGTTCCGGAGTTCCGGCCCAGGCGCCCTAGGCCTGACCGGAATGGAGTTGGAGTCCATCCCAGGCACCTTCAGCCTGGGGTGAGGTCCTGAATCGGAGGCCTGGGGCCCAGAGACTTCGACTGGGTCCCGCAAGGGCGAAGTGATCCGAGGGTCCCTGAGGTGGACGGGGCCCGAGTCTGAGGTGAGGAGCCCGGGGAGGTCACCCGTCCGGAGATCCGGAGCAGCATCAACCCGGTGACGGATGGACCTCCGGTAACTCCCTTGGAGGGACATCTTCCCCTGATAGGGGCCACAGTGCAGCGAAGGTACTCCTAAATACATTCTCTTGAGTTGCTGGTAGAGACTCACAAGTTCTAAGTTCTGTTCGAATCAAGGCCATGATAACCGCTGGTGAAATCACAGTGGTTTAGATTACAATCAGGATAGTGCCTCGACCTGCTCATCCCACCGTATCAGGCTGTTATAAAGTTTCAACCAGTTGGCTACTGAAGCACTGTTTATTGTGGAGCTTGCAATAAAACAAGAGTTGGACTGTGATCGGTGTGTGAGACTCTGGTTAATGGGAGCGAAGGGAGGTGACAGCACAGAAGGACTGAATCCATAACTAATGCACACTGGCCCGAGGAAAATACTGATTCTGGCCTTCACCTCACCCACAGCTATGGGGAGGACATGGGCCGTAGCGTACCTCACCCTGTCATGCGAAATACCCCTAGACAAAAGAGATGGGGTGAGCCCGCTACATAATGTTTTATAATGTTTATTGCATCTGCACTTTTATTTGGATGTAAAGTGTGTACCACACACTGATAAACTCACAAATATACAATTTTAGTGCATTCACCTATTCCCTTGTTTGCTATACCCCGCATTTCTATACATAGTGATCATATATGGATCTGTTGAAAGATAGAGACATAATGTATTGGAAGAATTATATGCTATTTTACCCTCTACCATTTCTTCTAATGATGTAAAACTTAGTGGTGCCACAAGATACACTCTTGTGTGGCAAATTTAAATAAACATCTAGAAAGAATATTTAAAACACACCAACAATGGTGGGACAAGTTCTTCCTGGAAAAATATATAACTACTAAGACCTCACCTCGAGGCCTCAGAGTTACCAAAGATTGCCCATTCCTTAATGATTCCAATAAAAAACAATGGGAACACATTTCTGAATTCTGTACGTCAAAATGGATGGAAATCCTAATTGAGCACAGATCACATATTTTTGAAAAACTTAAAACTGAAGCCCTAGTTATAGCTTCTAACATCATTGATCGGAGTGTCACTATCCAACTTTCCTGGCTTGATGTTCTCAAGAAAAACACCAAATCAGATGAGGATTTCATGATAAAAACGAAACTGGGAAAGTTCAAAAGAGATCTAGATGATTTTAACTTGAACAGGGTTTTCAATTGGAAACAACGATTCTCACTACCCCACACTGACACCCGATCCCACCATCCCACTTGTCCTCACCCCTTATACATTTTAAGAGATCTATTCCTATTTCTCGGTCTCGCTCACCATCTCCCACTCTTTCTTCATCTTTTACCACTCTGTCCGTGATCTCTTATGAGTATACAGACCACTCATAGGAATTTTTTGCCCACACCACCTCTTCATCTTGGTCGTATAGTAGATAAGAACACGACCATTAAATTGAACAATCTGCTTATGGATTTAAATAATTTCTATAATAGACCCTCTTGGGATGTGCCCGATCCACCTCATTCCTAGACACCTGTTATCATCTCTGATGACCTTATGGATGTTTTACCAGCTGTTGATGGTGCCACCAACACTGTTAAACATTCAGAACCTATTGATCTGCCCATTTTTAATAATAATGAAACCTCTGATCTCATGACCTCCACTAGTTTACCCCCTACTAATCTTACTTTTTTAGTACCCAGTCCTCCTCGAGCCAACCGGAGAAAAAGAAAGCTCACCGGAGAGGCTGCAGAGGAGGACGACAACGAAAAAAGACAGGAACACAATACACAAAAACTCTGCAAACTGTAAAGATTTTTAATCTTTCTTCCCTTCCTCCCTCTACTGCAGATACCAGCCTTCTTAGTAGAGGACTTCATTTTGCCCCTGTCAATAAGCCCAATCCTTTTCTCCTTTTTAAGGATCTTAATAGATATATCCGCAATTTGACTCTCAAAAGGTTTTTACATGCAAAAAAGGACAAACAAACCTTAGCTGAGACAGACCTTACCTTGCTTCCTCTGCCTTATAATTCTTTTGAATTTGGCAGGGAGATCTTTAATGGTTTGGAACCCTCCACTGAGGAAGATGACATCTTAAGTCTCTTTACGCAGAATTTTGCCACTTCCCCACCCATACAACATTCTTCCTTTAAACCCAAGTCAGTTTTTTATCCTGCCCAATCCAAAGGCCCTTATTTAGAGAGCTTTTATAGGGTTGTATATGCTGACTTTCTCAAACTTTGTCAGACATCTTCCACTGTACCATCGCATCAACACAACCTTACTGTCCCTGAAACTCGTGCCCTAGACTCCTTAATACATTCGGCAGGTATCGTCATCAAATCCGCCGATAAAGGAGATGGTATAGTTCTAGAAAATAAGGTGGACTTTATCAAAGAGGCTCAGAGATTACTATCTGATAGGACTACTTACTAAAAGATCCCACTAATGATTTTGCAGCGGAGGTCAATGTTCTGATCAAATCTGCTCTTGATTGTGGAGTGATTGACAAAGCAGAAGCCTCCTTCAAAAAAAGCTTCTACCAAATTCCCTATTTCTATCATTTGCCAAAAGTTCACAAAAACCTCACTTCCCCTCCTGGCAGGCCAATTGTGGCTGCCATGGATAGCGTTACCACAGGATTCAGTCAATATATTGACATATACTTACAACCGATAGTCCAACAGTTGCCATCATACATTAGAGACGGCTCTATATATATATATATATATATATATATAGCTGTCTCTAGATGTTACGTCATTTTATACCTCTATCCCGCACCAGTTTGGCCTATTAGCTCTGGAGTATTTCCTTGCAGAGGACCCTCTGATTAACTCCAGACAAGCTACATTCATCTTAGATGCCACTCATTTTGGTCTTACCCATAACTATTTTGACTTCCATGGCGAGTTCTTCCTGCAAATACAGGGGACCGCTATGGGAGCCAATTTTGCTCCATCCTATGCTAATTTAGCTATGGGATACTGGGAAAAGAACTACATTTAACATAACAACCCATACTCCACTAATTTAATTTTCTTTGGTCGATATGTTGATGACCTAATTGTGATCTGGGATGGCCCCCCTGATCTGATTGATTTGTTAGTCATTGTAATCACAATTCCTATGGTCTATCCTTCACCCATGTTTCTGATCCTACTAGTTTACCTTTTCTAGACTTGGAACGTGGCCATATAGATGGCACTATTATCACTAAGAACTATAATAAACCCACGGCTGGCAATTCCTTCCTTCACTACAAAAGTTGACACACTCCCAAGTGGACTAAAAATATACCCAAGGGACAGTTTTGTCGTTTACGTCAAAACTGTACATTAGATGCTGACTATGATGCATTAAGTATTCCACTAAAAACTAGATTCGCTGATAAGGAGTATTCTAAAGCATTGGTTGATCAAGCCTGTGACTACTATTCCAAAGGTAAACCACCTAAGACCCCAAAAAATTGAATGGATCACTCCATGAGATTTGTTACCACCTTCCATTATCAATACAGGAAGATGGAAAACATTCTCAGTAAGCATTGGAATATCCTACTTCAGAATCCACTTCTCAAAACCACTCTCCCACCTACACCGAGAATTACATACCGAAAAGCCCCCAATCTTAAGAACAAGATAGCTCCCAGTAAACTCAAAACTGACCAAACCATTGCTACCTCCATTACTCTCATACCCCTAGTTGGTATGTTTCAATGTAAAAAAGCCTATTGTAAAACATGTTAGTTTGTTCAGCATGGTAAAAAATCTTTTCATTCAAAAGGAAAAACCTATCAACTTGATCATTTCTATAATTGCTCTTCCAACTTTGTTGTTTATGCCCTTACATGCCCCTGCGGTTTGATTTATGTTTGCTGAACTATCTGTCCCTTAAGGCAGCGTTTCGGCCAGCATCGACGACTGATAGAAGGCGGTAAGGACATGCACAGTGTCCCACGACACTTTGCGGAACACCATAAAAAGTCTACTACTGGTTTAAGTGTTTGGGTTATTGAACAAATCTCCAACTCCATGACAGAGGCTGAACGCTTCAAAAAATTGTGCGCCAGAGAGACATTCTGGATCTATACCCTGGATGTTCTGTCGCCTGGCGGCTTGAATGAAGGTATAGAAATAGCTACTGTTCTATAGTGATCTCAGGGGAGATTCCGCTTTACGATTTATATCATCTTCTAAATGTCATTATTTATATATGTATGATTGTATTACATTTTGTCACTCATAGATATTTCTGTCCCTCTTTCCTTCTTTTCTCTGTCTTTTTTTTTGCTTCAGGTTTCTCCCCTTTTATCCTTTTTATATATGGGGGTGGTGGGTACCCTCTTTAGTAAATATATATCTGTAGATTAGAACCCTCTGGCTTTTTTTTGCTTTAAGTTACCATATTATTGGTATACAGAATATATATATATATATATATATATATATATATATATATATATCTATATCATCGAATATTATAATATCATTATATTGTCCATGTGTGTGTGGATATGTATGGTATGCATCCATTTATGGACATATATATATACATACACTCTTAGGGCCACATGAGATGAATTGTACAGATATTGACGTACAATCTCTCTAAATATATATATGTCCTATTAAAAATATTAATATATATATATATATATATATATATATACACACATATATACACACACACACACACACACACACATACACACATACATACATACACACACACCTTATCTATATTACTTAATTGTATCCCACTCATAGCCCACCTGATCTGAGATTTTTTTTTTGAGAATTCAGATACTGAGCGAGCCATTATAAAACTAAAATAGCCCCTTTTTAAAATTAAATTTAAATTGAATCTAATCATAGTCCATCTATATTTCTTAATTGTTACTTATATAGTTTGCCTAATCTAAGATTCTCTTCAGAATTTAGATGTAAAGCAGGCTGTATAACCACTCCTTTCCTTACCCCCCTCCCTTATCCGTTCATCTCTTCTTATTGATCATTTACTATAGACACAACCTTTTCTTATTTCATTAATTTCCTTTTTTTATTAGGTATGTCCCTTTTTAATGTTTCACTATATAATGTATTCGTTATTTTTGTATAACATCCCCATGGCATATACCTTCCTTATATTCTATATGTGTCCTATTTTTCCCTATGTGTTTTTTTCTCCCATGTATAATGCTGACATTCCTCCTTGTTGTGCGCTGCCCCCGTCAGCCCATGAAAACTCTCTATGCTTGAAAAAGGAGTGCCGGTGTTCGTCCACCAATAGCGAGCCTGCTCAGCAACGCGTCGCCCGTTGATGATGTCACAGCCCGGCGCCACGCTTTGTTTTGCTGGCCAAGCCTCGTTCTGATCTCCGGTCACATGGCCGTGCTTTTCCATCATATCCTGGAGGCCAGACGAGTCTCATCAGCTACAGCGCTGCCTGCCTTCCAGCTCTGACGTTCCTTCTCCCTCATTTATTCATCTTGGAACCTATACCAACGTTAGATGGACTTATTTCTACTGCATTTGGTATAAATGAACATTGGGTTCCAGAAGTATTCCTTGCTGTGCTTTGTTATCCCACACCTTTCCTGTTTGGATCCACTGTGGTGCCAGCTCTGCTGGATTTTCTGTGACATGCAGTCCCACCCCCACTCTTCTACCCAAGCTGTGAATGTACATTCTACTCTGCATCTCTTCATGTGAGTGAATATTGCATTTTATTAAAGTTTTATTTGATACTTTCTCAGAGGCACCCCTCTCCTTGTTTTATTCTAGCCTACTGGAAATCCGCTTCTGGCCTTATCGGTGGCTGCCCTGACTGATCCATCTCCATATATGTATCTGAGAGTATAAACATTGATTTCTACATCTCTTTTTTTCCCTGCCCCTGGACTATTAGGTACCATATCTAACCTATATACTGAGGTACCTGTGCACTGCGCCTTTTTTACTTGTTTTATGTCACCCTGCCCAGCCTGGCATTCACCTCTCAGACACTCTTGAGTCAATGAACTGTCCATGTGATTGTTTTTGCTGATTTATTGAGGGGATTTGAACTTGGATGAGTAAGGGGGTATATGGGATGTCCAGAGATAAATTGGCAGATTGATTTGCGTTACATTTTTTTTTTTTTAACTTTCGATGTTTATTATTTTTCAAAGATAGAGAGTAGTACAAAAAACATCGCCAATTGGGCATACCCTGGCGTTAAATTTGCGTACATAAGAGACAAGTGAGAGCAAAGAGAGCAAACGGATAGTAACGAATGGCATCTATTTCGTTATCAAAGGATGAAGATTTATGAGTAGACAAACGGTATAGAACAATCCTACAAATAGGCATAAAGTATCAGTGTAATGAACACTTGGGGAACTATGTTAAGAGAGTAACCACAGTGATGCAGTAAAAAAAAGCAAAAAGAGCTGTTGTAATTATCACAAGTACGTCTTTTGTGGATAGGCCGAGTAGGGCTAGGGGGAGGTACCTGTTTTGCAAGGGAAAAAGTAAGGCAACTAACCCAGTGGTGAGCTTCTAGAGTCATTGATCCACAGTTCCCAGGCTTTGTTGAATTGGTTTGTGGATAAATTGGCTCTGGCAAAAGAAAATTCCATTAGGAAGTGTTGGTTGAGTAATTGAATGGCGTCCTTTAGTAAGGGCGGATGCATCGATTTCCATTTTTTTGCAGTCGCTAATCTTGCTGCTATGAGGATGTGTGTCACCAGAGTTTGTAGGTGCTTCGGCCACGAGGGGATAGATAGACCCAGGAGCAGATCAAGTGGGGACATAGGGATGGATATGCCACACAGAGAAAAGATTAGATTCTGCACTTCATTCCAGAACCTCCTGATAGATGGGCAATCCCACCAAATGTGTGATAGGGATCCAGTTGTTTCACAGCCTCTCCAACATTTGGGTGAGGTATTTGGGTATATTTTTGCGAGTCTTTCTGGGGTGTAGTACCATTTGTGGAACAGCTTCTGTACTGATTCCCAATGGGTGAGGCAGTGAGATAATCGTAGGGGTAATGTGAGGGCTTTGTGCCATTGTGTAGCCGGGGGTGTCTGGTCTAGCAAAGAGGACCAATATTGAGCGGAGGAAGAGAGTAGGTCTGGAGAAGGGTTGGTAAGCAGCTTGTATATCAGAGAGATGCCTTTGGTTTTGGATGCGTCAAGGCTGTAATATTTTATCAGCGGGAGCGACAGAGAGTCCGAATTTGACCAGCAGATTTTTGAAAGACAGGATCTGATCCGCAAGTAAAGAAAGAACGTTTGGTTGGTTAGACCAAATTTTTGTTTTAGGTGGGCAAAGGAGTGCATTTCTGATGCTGAGAAAAGCATACCTATGTTGGTGACGCCTGCTTTGGTCCAGACTGATAAGGGCAGGTCCAGGGATATAGGGTGTATCGCTTCAAGGGGTAATGATGATAGGACGTCTGTTGGTATTCCTTTTGCAAGTTGCAGAATTGCTGCCCAGATCCTTGTGGAGGCCGTGATGGTATCCAGTGGGTAGTGCTTAGGGACAAAATTAGAGTTGAGCCAAGCGGAGGCCAGGAAAAGTTTAGGGTTAGTAAAAAGTACAGTGGCTTCTATTTGTTTCCAGGTTGTGTGGCATTTATCTGACCACCAAGACTTCAATTGGTCTAGGAGAGTTGCTCGGTAATAGGCCTGGATGTCCGGTGCGCCTAAACCTCCATTTCGAACTGGGGTTAAAAGGATGTTTCTTTTCACACGGGGAAGTTTCTGTTGCCAAATAAAGTTGTTAATAATTCCCTGGAGCTTTTTAATTTGATTTTGTGTCAGTGGAAGAGGTATCGTACGAAAAAAATATAATACATGCGGAAGTAAATACATTTTTGCCTGAGCCAACCTTCCAGCCCAAGAGGCCGGAACGTGACTCAGATCTTTCGCTAGCCAAGTGAGCCTGCCCACGAGGTCTTCTAGGTTGGATCTTAGTAGTATATGGCTTGGGAACGTCAAGTGTATTCCTAAATACGGAAGGAAGGAGTTGGGTGTCCAAGCAAAGGGGGAATTAGCGGAGATGGAATTAGAGGTTTGAGGGTCAAGGCCGAGGTTAAGCAGAAGTGATTTACTATGGTTCAGTTTGTACATGGAAATTGCACTAAACGTTTCTAGGACTCGTTGAGTTTCCGGTAAGGACTTTAAGGGAGTGGTGAGGGCTATGATCACATCATCGGCATAAAGGCCAATTTTATGGTCTACGGTTCCAATTTTTATACCCGAAATCGCTGGATTAGATCTTATGGATTCTGCTAAAGGTTCCATTATCATGGCAAAAATTAAAGGGGACAATGGGCACCCTTGCCTGGTGCCGTTAGTAATTTTGAAGGGATTGGAGACGACGCCCGAAGTCCAAATGCGTGCTGTTGAGTGAGTGTATAGACCTAGTATGGCAGTGAGAAAGGTGCCCGACAATCCAAATTTACGAAGAACTGCTTCCATGTATGGCCAGTAGACCCTGTCGAACGCCTTCTCTGCATCCAAAGACAGGAAAAGAGAAGGCGTTCGAGTGTGTTCTGCCCACTGGATTAGGTCAATAAAACGTCTAGTTCCATCTGAGGCCTGTCTGCCGGGCACGAATCCAACTTGATCGGGATGTATAATTTGGGGGATGACCTCGGAGAGACGCTGTGCAAGGAGCTTAGCGTACAGTTTTGTATCCGTGTTAAGGAGTGAAATCGGGCGATAATTAGCGGGGTTATCTGGGGTTTTTCCTGGTTTGGGGATGGTGACCACTAAGGCATCAAGGGATTCTTTAGGTAGTTTACCCGTGGTAGCAAATCGGTTGTACATATTGCAAAGGTGAGGGACTAGGGGTTGAGCAAAACGTTTATAGTATTCATTGGACATTCCATCAGGGCCTGGAGCTTTGTGTAGTGGAAGGTGTTGGATCAGTTTGTGGATTTCAGCATGTGAGAACGGAGTTGCAAGGGAGTCAAGTTGTTCTGGAGAAATAGAGGGGAGGGATATGGAGGATAAGAAGTTTGATATGTCCGCCTGGGAAGGTGGGGGTAGGGGATCTGTTTCCTTGAGATTGTAGAGTTTGGCGTAAAAGTTGCTAAATTCATTGGCAATGTCAAGGGGGTTGGTTAAGCGCTTGCCATGGGAGTTAGTGAGATGTGAGATTTTTTTGTTAGAGAGTTGCCTCTTGAATTGTTTGGCCATAAAGGCCCCCGGTTTATTGGCTGCTGAATAGGATTGTAGTCTGAGTCTTTTGATATAATAGTCAAAATTTTTTCGAAGGTGGTCACTAAGCTGGAGTCTAAGATTTCTAAGTTCTGAGGAGATAGCATTGGAGGGGGATCTTTTGTTTAAGGATTCTAGGGATTGAATCTGTTTTAGGAGGGACTCTGTGATGGCGGAGTATTTTTTTTTTTGCGCGGGCCCCAAGTTTTATAAAAAGACCTCGTAGGCATGCCTTATGAGCGTTCCAGATTATAGCATGATCAGTTACAGAGTTTACATTGTCATGGAAGTAAGTCTCAATCTCGGACTGTATTTGATTCTCAAACGTGGGGTTGTTGAGGAGGGAGGTGTTTAGTCTCCAGATCGTGTGGCTAGGAGTTTGGGATGGGGAGGCTAGCTGGATAGTGACCGGAGCGTGGTCAGACCAGGATATTGTTCCTATGCGGGAAGCAGTGATGGACTGAAGCAGGTGTTTGTCGGTAATGAATAAATCAATCCGAGAGTAAGACTGATGTGGGGGGGAGAAAAATGTGTAGTCTTTCTCCGTATCATGCATGCATCTCCAGGAGTCATATAAATCCTCCCGTTTAAGGAGGGTAGATAATGCAGAGGGTCTACATCTGGAAGCATTGGAGGTATCGAGCGTGGGATCAACCACTTCATTGAAGTCTCCACAAATTATCAAAGGTGAGGATCTATAGGGAGTCAATTTGGAGAAGAGGGTAGCAAAGAATTTTTTTTGGGCTGTATTAGGGGCATAAACGTTGACTAGGGTAAGGGGGCGATTATCAATCATGGCCGACAGGATTAGAAACCTGCCATCTTCATCATATTCACAGTGATGTAATGTGAAATTCACTGCCGCGCTTATGGCAATCATCACCCCTCTTTTCTTCTTAGAGGCATTCGCAAAGAAGCAATGAGGGTATCTTTTGTGGTTACATTGGGGTCGTTTTAGTTTGGAAAAGTGGGTCTCTTGTATATAGAGAACATCCACATGATGATTTAATGCTTCTTTCCAGAGAAGATTGCGTTTAAAAGGCGAGTTTAGACCTTTGACATTTAGGGAGGTGATCGTAATGGTCATGGTGGAAAGTTACTTCAGGAGAGAGGGTAGAGGGAGAAAGACTACACCCACTAGTGGTACTAGTATACACAGATAAACAATAAAAACAACTGTCGATACCGTATTTGCAGGTAGAGGGTGACAAGTAACTAAAGAGTTACTAATACACTGAATAGATGTACTTATGTAAAAAAAAAACAAGAAGGCAATAAAACAATTCTAAATAACTTATATGTGAACAAGTTTAACAGAAACGTGTGCCTAGCACACTATTAACCTGGGGGTGGAGAGGAAAAAAGGAAGGTAAATCGCCCAGGCCGGATATGGGTGGGCTGAGGACCTGGGTTGAGATAAAGATCATATTTTATCGACCGGCTTGGATGTCAGATTCCTGGAATCAGATGATATGCGAGAGGAGCTGTTTTGCCCTGAGTCTGCAGGAGAAATAGGGAGGAGTCCCCAATTGGTCAGCTTTTTGTAGCCATCTTTAGGATTGAGTATAGGGATGATCTTCTGTTGGTGTGAGACCAGCAATTTTATGGGGAAGCCCCATCTATAAGCAATTTTTTTTTGTTGGAGAATAGAGGTGACGGGGGAGAAAGCTCTGCGCATCTCCATTGTGGCAGGAGATAAATCAGTATAAAGCTTAATATTGGCGTACAGGTCTGGCAAGACTTTTGCATATCTGGCGGTGGAGAGAATTTGTTCCTTGATATGGAAGAAATGTATGCGGGCCAACACATCCCTAGGGATGTCATCTGGGAGGTGTGATGGTTTAGCAATTCTGTGGGCCCGATCAATCAATGTATCACGAGCATTGAGGCGTGGGAGTAAGGTTGCGAATGAGTTGTTGCAAGTATGGAGTTAATTTGTTCGGTTTGATCGATTCCGGGATGCCTCTGAATTTGATATTATTTCTCCTGGAACGATCTTCTAAATCTGCTAATTTCAGTTTGATTTGGTGGATTTCCCCCGCTTGGTGCTCATGAGCATCCAACAAATCATTATGTGCTTTGGAGTAATCCTGCAAGTTGTCTTCCAGAGCATCTGTGCGAGTTTCTAAGCAGTCTATTCTGTCATGCATCTGGGACATTGATATCTGAAGCTCCCTGTGTAAATCTTGCTGCAATGTGAGGAGCATAGATTTTAGAGTTGCTTCTGAGACAGTGTTGTCAGTGACAGGGATAGAAGCCAGTGAGGGAGCATCTTGGGATCCGTGTGGCCCTGTAACAACAGAGGCCCATAAATGTTTTTTTGCCTGCGGCTCCTTGTGAGGGGAGTTTGCAGGGGAGGTAGCCAGTCTCTTACCTCTATCAGCCTGCTGTCTTCCTGTGTTGGTTTCTGGAGGAGGGGAGGAGGGAGGGTGTCCATGCTGTCTCTGATGGGAGCGGTGGATGGGTCTCCTGGAGGATGCAGCGGTGGAGATCTGGCTGGCAGGCTCACAGAGTCAGCGCGGTTTATGTTGCTGGTGGCGGCGCCATCTTGGGGCCTATGCATGGCGGCAGCTGACGGGTAGTAATCGGTCAAGCGGCGGGGAATCGGCGGGTTGTAACGCCGTCTCGTCATACCCTGAGGTGTCCCCGGTCCTCTCCCGCTCTGGTGGTGTGAGCTGCGGGGAGGAAAGTAGCGGAGGGTTGCTGTTATCCAGGCCGTGGAGCGGAGCTCGGATCTCAGGCAGCCATCCTGGTCCGCAGCAGGCCACGCCCCCCACATTTTTAACTGCTCTATACACTGTACAACTCCAACCTCCTCCAGCACAACACTTGCTTGCTAACTGTTTCTCTCTCCCTCTCCAGCACAACACTTTACTTCAGGTATAGCTAGCACATGGTTAGGTCTGGCTCAGCCGGGCCTCAGCAACCGCCCTTAGCAGTCAGGTACTGTGGGCCCCTATAATGTAGCAGAAATAGAAAAAGGCTTGTGTGCTAGCTGTTCCAATAGCAGACTACTGTTCCCAGCTAGTCCTCTCCAGAGCATGCCAGCCCTCTTGGCTGCAGCTGCCCAACTCCACTGCCCGTGACATCACAGTCCTTACTGCTGGCTCTGCACCCATCCCAGACTGCTCACTCCCAGTCCTCTCAGGCGTGTCTCCCCGGTCCTCTCTACTGTGCCCGTCACTCACCAGCCCTCCTGGCTGGGACTGGTGGTTCGCTCCTAAAGATGTGCCTGGCAGCACTAGCTCCTGTTGTCCTCTCTGGTTCCTCCTGTCCAGATCCTTCTTGTCTTTTCAGAAGGGCTCCATCCTGCACCCAAACCCCAGGCCCAAGGTCACCCCCCCCCCCCCCCAGACTGGGGAACGCCCTCGAAGATCCTGACAACCCAGTGCTCAATCTCCAGTTCTTCCACCTCCTCCCCAGCTTGGCTGACACTGGGTATTTCGAAGAGGCATGCCCCCTGCCAATCCTAGTTGGGGATTGGTCAGGGGTCCCTGAGACACCCCAGACAGCTCCACCTCACTTCCCCTCCTCCCTTCTAGAATCCTCTAGAAGAAAGAAGGGAGGTGACAGTGAGGTGATGCTGTCTGTGAGTCACCAGCTGCTGCTCTGGGCCACTCCCAGCCCTTTCAATCCAAAACAAACAGGGATAACTTGCAGCTAGGCCTGCCTAAATTTGTACTGCTCTCACCAAATTCTAACATCTAGCACCTACCTAGGTAGGGGGTGCTACACACAGTTTAAGTCCTTTATTTACATTAAACATCTCTTTACCCCATGCAGATCCATTGTCAATCCTGATTGCCTGTTGCACCTGCAGACCTGGAAAGGCATGCCCCTTGGTGGCATAACCAGTTTGCCCCACCCCTTACCTATTTCACAAATAAAAGATGGAGAAGCAGACAGTTGGTGGTTAGCCTTTGCTGGGGGTGGAGCTTATGTTTTGGAATCTACCGTATTTATCAGCGTATAACACGCACTTTTTTCCCCTTAAAATCAGGGGAAAATCGTGGGTGCGTATTTTACGCCGATACTCCGCCGATTCCCCTGCTTAAACGAGCGAGAGGAGCGAGCGGAGCCGAAGCCGAAGTACACTCGGCTTTACTCAGCTCCTCTCGCAGTCCCGCCCATCTCTGACTGCGCCGCTGACATAGAGAAAGCCGAGTGTACTTCGGCTAGTCTCGGCTCCTCTCGCATTCCTAGCCCCTGACTGTGAGCAGAGCCGAGTCTAGCCGAAGTACACTCGGCTTTCTCTATGTCAGCGGCGCAGTCAGTGGAGATGGGCGGGACTGCGAGAGGAGCCAAGTCTAGCCGAAATACACTCGGCCCCGCTCCCTCCTCTCCACACAGAAATTGGCGCCAATTTTAAAATCGCCGAGACTGACAAGGCTGCAAAGGTACTGGGCAAGGCTGCAGATGGACAGATGGACACTGGGCAAGGCTGCAGATGGACAGATGGACACTGGGCAAGGCTGCATGCTGCATTTAAATGTAAGTTTTTTTTTCCTTGAATTTCCCTCCTAAAAGTTTTTTTCCTTAAAATTCCCCCCTAAACTTTGGGTGCACGTTATACGTCGATAAATATGGTAATTGTTGGTGTCCAGCGGCTGTTGGGATTGATGATGGAGACATGTTCTGAAATTTGTTTGATTTGGGGAAATTGGTTCCGAAAAGTGCATTTTGTGGAAAATGTGGGTTTTGAATTTGTTGGTTTTTCAACTTTTTTAAGGTGAGTGATTAGGGGTACAATGTACTCAATACTTCACATAGGGGGACATGATATAGGGGCCTCCTTTTAAAGGGGGCTTCAATATGCTGAAAAGCCCTCTGCCTGCAGACCCCCCAAACACAGGCTCAAGGGCATTTTCTTTATAACCCTGGCCAATCAATATGGGGACAGTGTGCTTTGGTGTGTGGGGGAGTAGAGCCACCCCCTGACCCAATGCACCCACCCATGTTGAGGTCATGTGTCCTGGTATGGTTGAGGGGGGGCGCTCACTCCTCCACCCACCTTTCATGGCCTGGCAGGGTGTATGCTCTGATGAAGGTTTGGTATAGCTTTTGGGGGGACCCCAAGGCATTTAATGTTATTTTTGGCATAAGAGATCACAAAAACAATAACAGACCCCAGGTCTGTTTTGGATTGTGAGGGGGTGTAACCTATGCTAATGTTTAGTTTTAATATTTGCATTGGGTGCCCCTTACAGACTGTACAGTGCTTTGTTGGCTCAAAAAGAAACTCCATCAATACTTTGGTACACTTTGCCACTGTGTGGTGACATGTCTATTTATATAGAGACAGAGAAACATAGGTGTGGAGCTTAGTGTATGTGTATCCCCCAAACATTTAAAGATGTACAGTATTTCCTTTCAGGCAAATGTACAAAGGTTGTTTAGTTATGTTTTTATTTTTGCAAACACAATCATTTCGAATATAATTTCTCACAAAAATCTGTCTCCACAGATCCTCCTCCTCCACAAATACAACAATGGCTTGTCAAATTTTAGCAAGCAGACAATTTTCCGGAAAATACAGACTCAGCTGTGTCAGAAATATCGGCACAGTGTCTCTGTCCTCCAGATCTAGCGGGCTTGGAGTGACATAAAGCGCCGAAATACATCCCTTTATCCCAGGACCCTACCAAGACACTTAGGAAAGCCTTGGTCGAATTAGTGGATGCAGGATTTGAACAAGGCATCTTGGATAGGAAGGAGAAGGAATACCTAGTGCCAGTGGTTCCCCGTATCCCGGTAATGTATTATCTCCCAAAAATGCACAAAAATACCACTCGTCCCCCCGGGAGACCCATTATCAGTGGGATTGATTCTGTAACATCCAGAATCTGCAAGTACGGTATATAGATTTCCATCTGCAGCCACTGGTTAGTAAAACACCGTCCTTCTTGAAGGACACCGGCGACACCATACAGAGGTTACATTCCGTGGAATTTAATGATGACTGTATCCTTTTGACTGCAGATGTGACATCTTTGTATACTTGCATTCCTCACCGGTTGGGATTCAAAGCAGTGGAACATTTCCTATCCTGTAATAGCACGATGCCTGAATTACAACAAGTGTACATCATGGAACTACTTAAATTTGCCACACAAGGCAATTACTTTTGGTATCATGACCAATCACTATGGGGGCCAAGTTTGCCCCCAGTTTGGCAAACCTTTTCATGGCCATGTGGGAGGAGGATGTCGTCTATGCTCTCCAGCGCCCTGAGCTGGTGTTGTGGGCCAGGTAGACGACATCCTCCTCCTGTGGCAAGGTGATGAGGAATCTCTCCACAATTTTATGGTCACTTTGAATGATGAGATGAATATCGTTCTCACTTATGAGAACAGTCGCAGTTCGATCCACTTTTTAGATTTGGCAATATCTGTTGTCGATCATCGCTTGGTCACGAAAACGTTTTTCAAGCCGACTGATCGCAACGGATACATTCCCTTGGATAGCTGCCACTATAATTTGTGGCTTAAGTCGGTGCCTTATAGCCAATTGCTTAGAATTAGGAGGAATTGTACCAATGTTGGAGACTTCCAACAACAAGCAGAGGTTTTGAAAACGAGGTTTGCTGAGAAGGGTTACGAATTAACAGACATCGATAGAGAGATTGATCGTATCTCTAAGATTGACCATAATTCTTTAATTTTGGAACGTCCTAAGAGAGTCCCAGATGCTAAGTTTAAATGGTCATTCATAACCCAATTTTCAGTACAACACAAACAGTTGAAAGCCATTTTTGGCAGACACTGGTCAGTTCTTAAGAATGACCCTCTGCTGGGGCCTGTACTCCCTGACCGAGCTGGCATCATTTATAGGGGCGCACCTTCCCTTAGGAACAAGATAGCTCCTAATGTTGATACCCCTCTGTAACGGGAAGGCCCGGGGAACTCAGAATCGCTTAGAAAGTATGAGATACCCTTGCTTCAGCTCCCCCAATGCCTCTTATGTGTCAACCACCCTGTGTCTCTATTAGGGGCACAGGGTGAATGAAAACCCCAATATGGTCTATGATAGCCATATTCAATGCTGCACATACCTTGTATCTAGATTGGATGTGTAGTGTGAGGGGGGGGGGTTGTGTAATCATTGCTGTGAGGAGTTAAGGTGATTTGCATTCTATTGTCTATTATGAATTAAGTCTGCTACTGTGACGATGTGGATTGGAGCTTGGTAAACCGTCTGGCTCCATATTATGGGATGTGGAAGTGTCTTCTGTGAGATGGGGGGGGGGGGGGAATCAACCCTCCTGCCTAAGACTGTTTATCAAAAGGAGAAGTTTGAACACACCAGACCTGTATCACCATTGTCATTGGACAGTTTAACCCGCCCTGTTCCCCAAAGGATGGGAGGAGAGGGTTTTGAAGAGAAATGTGTTACCATGTGTCTTGAAAATAAAGTCATTCCCTGTTTTGGAACTTGAATACAGAGCGTTGTCTCGTATCTAGGGGGAGAATCATTCGTATGGGGTCTTATTCGGCTGGTTGGAGTGTCTGGTGGCTGTCGTGTGGTTGGAAAGGGAATATCCTAACGGTGTTAACCCCTTTCATACTTGGGGTGCCGTTACAATTGGTGGCAAGCAGGGGGATTGATCCCCACAGCCAGAAGGACAGCTACAAGAGGACACAGGACAATGGAGGCACAGTATGAACGGCTAAAGCTCTCCACCCTCAAAGACTTACTGGAGAACCGGGGAAGACCGGCCAACAACTGTAAGAAGAGGGACATTATCAGAGAACTAGTCAAAATGGAGGGAACCGAAAGGCCCAGCGTAACAGACAGGACACCCGAAGAGGCAAGTTTTGATCGGGCTGTTAAACTAAGACTGGCACAGTATGGTCCTAACCCTCCAGCGGAGATCATAGACCTAGTTATAGCGGCTGTGGACGCAAATTGGCTACATCAAAAAGGTGCTGCAGCAGCAGAAGTCACAGCAGCACCAACTGCAAGGAGAGGAGAGGTACAGATACCAGCCGCCATGGAAGAGGAAGTCAGAAGGAGGTTACAAGAGATGCAGATACAGCATAGAGGACCAGTATCAGAGGAGGTCCTGCTGGGATGGTCTGATTCGATCCGCTGCGAACTCTGGAAGCAAGTGCTAGCTCTCGAGCAGCAACACCAGGAAAAGGTTCTCCCCTCCATCTATGTAAGGTACTGGTCGCAGTATGATGTACGAATGCCGTTATTGGGGGAACAACTGAGTTAAGCAGGCTGATCCGGGCAGAGATGCGGTTGGACGAGAGCTACAGAGCCCTCCGGTGGCATGTAGCCCAAGAGTGCCCATGGTCAGCGGATGACAGTCCCACGGAAGGCTTTGACTATGATGGCCTGGGATTGTTGTATTGGAGGCTGTCCAGTGACCCTGACTTTGGGAGTGATCGGGAGTGGCGTTTGGAGGAAATAATGGAGCACAGAGAGCGAAAACTGAATGTCTCAGAAGGGCACTGGGCACAGGAAGATTTGGAGTTTCTGGCCGTTCAGGAATGGGAGCTGGAGATCGCCTACAGACAGCTGCTAGAATCTGCTCAGCAGCAGGCTGGTGCTACCTGTGCCTGGGACTATCAGGAAATACCAGTGGACAGCTATGAAATACTGGCTGAAGAATCAGCAGTGGAAAATCTGGAGATTGCCATCCCTAAAGCCGAAGTGGATGATGTGGAGTTCCAGGGAGCTAGGGCAGTTGGCTCATCTTCCCAGCTACAGATTACAGAAGGTATGGACTTAAGGGACTGTTCAGAGGATGTTATGGATTATGCATCGCCTGCCCAAGTACTGGCAGCAGGACAGAGTACTGCAGACCCCTGCTCTACACCCGTGGCAGTTTTGGAGGCCCGAAATGAGAAGGTGATGGTTCCTCTTTCCCAGGGGATTTCAGAGATGCAGGGGGGAGAAGTAGCCCTTTTCCCTCCCCAACAGTTAGCCAGAGCAGATGGGATGGAGTCCCCAGCAGAAGTGCTGGCAACAGGGCAGAGTGCTAGCAACCTCTGCCCAGCACCGGAAACAACTGTGGAGTTTCAGGGAGCCGGGGCAGTTGGCCCATCTCTCCAGCAACAAGCTGAGGTGGTAAAGCTTTTACCCCCAGCTGAATCACTGGCAGCAGGACAGAATGCTACTGGCCGCTGCACACAACTGCCACTTGAGCTGATATCGGTGGATGGGACTACGGTCTCCACTCACAGCAACCCAGTGCCGCGGGCCTCTGCTCTCAACTAACAGAAGAGGGAGTTCCTGTGGTACTGGATGGGACTTCGGTCCTCGCTGACACAACCCCAGAAAACCCGTCTGGGGTCCCCTCCTCTGTTAGTCTCCTGCCGAAAGGGGAGAGATGTAACGGGAAGGCCCGGGGAACTCAGAATCGCTTAGAAAGTATGAGATACACTTGCTTCAGCTCCCCCAATGCCTCTTATGTGTCAACCACCCTGTGTCTCTATTAGGGGCACAGGGTGAATGAAAACCCCAATATGGTCTATGATAGCCATATTCAATGCTGCACATACCTTGTATCTAGATTGGATGTGTACTGTGAGGGGGGGGGGGGGATGTGTAATCATTGCTGTGAGGAATTAAGGTGATTTGCATTCTATTGTCTATTATGAATTAAGTCTGCTACTGTGACGATGTGGATTGGAGCTTGGTAAACCGTCTGGCTCCATATTATGGGATGTGGAAGTGTCTTCTGTGAGCAGGGGGGGGGGGGGGGCGGGAATAAACCCTCCTGCCTAAGACTGTTTATCAAAGGAGAAGTTTGAACACACCTGACCTGTATCACCATTGTCATTGGACAGTTTAACCCGCCCTGTTCCCCAAAGGATGGGAGGGGAGGGTTTTGAAGAGAAATGTGTTACCATTAGGGTTGAGCGAACCCGAACTGTAAAGTTCGGGTCCGTACCGAACTTTAGCTTTTTCCCGAACCCGAACCCGGACTTTGCGTGAAAGTCCGTGTTCGAGTTCGGGTTCGGCAATCTAATGGCGCAGTTAGAAATGCTTCAGGGGCCAGCCAATCACCTTTTGATTAGCTGGTGTGCCCTTAGAAGCCATCATAGCCATGCCTACTAATGGCATGGCTGTGATTGGTCAGTGCAACATGTGACCCAGCTTCTATATAAGCTAGAGGCACACAGCACACACGTCACTCTGCTTCAGAATAGATAGGGAGAGGATCTTGTCTGCTGCTGTTGCTTATTGGGAGAGATTGAAAATACATGAGTTAGTCCTGATTCTGGAATCTGAGGGAAAAGATAGAGAGACAGTGTAGTGTAGGGCCAGTTTCCTGTTGGTGCTTTCAGGGAGAGAGATTTATTATATAGGAATGAGTCCAGATTCAGAGATATAACTCAGCGATCTGCATAGGTTTACCTGTTTGTGTTGCAGTGCACAGTCTTTTTACACTGCCATGAGCCCAGTGTCAGAGAAAATCTAACTTTTATCTGCAAGCTCAGTGCACCAGCACTGCATATATTACATTGAGAGATACACCGTTTCCATACTGTGGGTGTATTCTGCTCTTGGAAAAAGACCCATTTAGGGCAAAAAAATAAAAAAAATGCATTTTATTTTGCTCGTGCAAAAAAAGACCCATTTAGGGCAAAAAAATAAATAAAAATTTGCACTTTAATGTACTCTTGCAAAAAGACCCATTTAGGGCCACAAAAAATATTTTGCAGTGTGTTATACATATGTGGAGGTGTGTGAAATAAACAATTTCTTTATATTTGTCTTCTACTGTGCTATACTAAAAAAACAACTTTTTTTTTTTTAATAGCATTTTCTGCAGTTCTGTAGCTCTGAGATTCAGCGGTTACGTACTGTGGGTGTGTTGTGGTCTTCCAAAAAACGCCATTTAGGGCCACAAAAAATATTTTGCAGTGTGTTATACATATGTGGAGGTGTGTGAAATAAACAATTTCTTTATATTTGTCTTCTACTGTGCTATACTAAAAAAACAACTTTTTTTTTTTTAATAGCATTTTCTGCAGTTCTGTAGCTCTGAGATTCAGCGGTTACGTACTGTGGGTGTGTTGTGGTCTTCCAAAAAACGCCATTTAGGGCCACAAAAAATATTTTGCAGTGTGTTATACATATGTGGAGGTGTGTGAAATAAACAATTTCTGGAGGCGCATGCGCGGCTTTTAGGATGGCGGACGTGTGAGGGATGAGCTCCGGTCCCCGTCTCTCTGTTCGCGGCTCCTGCTCCGCTTCCACAGCTACATAAGCACCAGGAGCAACACCACAACGTGCCTAAAGCCCCCGGGCAGCTTATGGGCAAAATCGGCAATCAAAAAGCTACTTACCGAGGCTTCGTTCCGCCGCCGTCCTCGAGTCCCAGTCACGACATGGAGCGCTTCCTATACAGGCCGCAATCCCCGGCCTCGAGTACGGCCACCGGCCCGCCGGATCACGCAGACGCTCGCCAAGCATCCGATACCACACCACAGGCAGACGATGGATCCCAGCATTCCCAACCCACAGATGCTGCAGTGATGGTGACGGTGGCTGTGCTGGATCTCAAATTGCAATCACTACTTCAGGATCTGACTCACAACATAGCCAAGGAGGTGGGTAAACTGGCACATGAACTCAGGGGGGAAATAGACCAACTGGGGGAAAGAACTGACACTTTAGAGACCAAATTTGATGATCTTACACAATATATACTTGTGTTAGAGGAGGACAATGCGGCCATGAAACATACAGTTTCCCAACTCCAGTTACAGCAGGAAGACTTGGAGAACAGGGAAAGACGCCAGAACCTCCGTATACGCGGAGTACCTGAATTTGTCTCTGACAAAAGAACTACGTCCATATCTGCTAGGTCACCCTGGCACCCCATATTCCAGACATTGACTGACGTTTGGACCGAGCCCACAGGTCTCTAGCCCCTAAACCCCCACCTGGCTCCAATCCCAGAGACGTTATTGTACGTTTTCATTTTTATGAAAGCAAAGAACCTCTCACGATCGCAACCCATAAAAATCTCGCATAGAATACAAGGCAACCAAAATCCAGATATTCAGTGATCTTTCCCCTATCACCCTGGCAAAGAGAAGGAGCTTCCGCCCTGTTACCACACATTTGCAAAACCTCCAAGTGCCCTATCGTTGGGGATTTCCTTTTCGCCTGTCACTAAAAATGGAATTCAACATTCACTGAGAGATCTTTTTGAAAGCGAGGCCTTCCTCCGCAACCTAGATCTCCCCCTCATCTCTGAGGAGGACCTCCAGATGCCCGCATTGAATACCAAGCCTCTTACTACTCCTGCCAAGATTTGGACCCCCGTCCAACGTCGATCTCGAAAAACCTTCTCCACCCCTCAACGCGCTGACACCTCCAGATTTCCGACCTGAACAAGCTTTTGTCTCCAGAGACTTTCTTTTCCACTATACCGGCCGGTTGTTGTTCGCCATGGCTGTGCTGGTGATCCTGTGAATATGGATCACTTTTGTTGGCCCTTATTTCTGTTATTTGGGACGCTATCCTGATTCATATGATCTACCTGCTCCTCTTTTAGTTATTTCTATGGTTTTACAGATGACTGCCTCGACGACCACTGTCCTGAAACCATGTTTTATTTCCACCCCTAGAACGGTGCGGACTGTTTACTTTGAAGTGACGGGGACCCTCGCTGGTTCCTGCAAGTTGCTATGCTCCTCCATTTCTCAGACTGTTGTCTGGGCTCCCTGATGTTTTTTTTTTTTTTCATCAGGGCTCTTGAAAATGTGTTTTCATTTACTTTTTGTTCATAATTTTTTGATTCTCCTTTTCTTTTTTTATTCTCTTTTTCTCTCCTGCTCAAGCAATGTGTGTTATATTAGAGGTCTTTTTTTTGTTGACCCTACTCAGGTTACTAAAGTTACCTTCAAGGCATCATTTCGACTGGTAAAAGTATTGGCTCTCATATGCTCTATATTATGGTTACTTGAATGTTTTTTCCTTTTAGATTTTATTACCCATATTTTGATAGCTAAGTACTGCAATGACAGATTATGGCCCTGAAAGTATACTCATGTAATGTTAAAGGCCTGAATTCCATTGGTAAAAGATGGCAAGCTTTGAAAGAATTCAGGTCCTCTAACACGGATGTGATTATGGTTCAGAAGACCCACTTTAGATCTGGGGGATCCTTTAAATTTGCTTCCCGACATTTCCCCACAGCGTTCGTGGCTTCCGACCCCTCTGGAAAGGCAGGGGTGGCAATCCTCATCAAACGTTCATGTCCGATCCGGATCCTTTCCTCCTGTCTAGACCCTAACGGTCGGTATGTACTCTTGAACTGTACTCTTTTGAATACCCAACTTACCTTGGCTAACGTTTATGCCCCAAATACCAGTCAAATTAGCTTCCTCACAACAGTCTTTGAGAAGATACACTTAGATTCTCAACCTTTTAAGATCATAGGAGGGGTGCATGTCTCCAACCAGGGACAGGCGAGCATTATTTCAGGATACACCACGTATAGCCGTCCAAAAACTGTCAGCCTCTTTTCGTAAACTGACGAGATCGTATAACCTCTTTGACACATGGCGAGTGAAACATCCAATTCAAAAAAGTTTCACTTTTTACTCTCCTCCCCATAAGCTCTATTCCAGACTAGACCATTTTTTTGTAACGGCCCCTCTGCTTCCCTATATTATCTCCTCTGAGATCGACCCAATCACCTGGTCGGACCAAATCTATGTTATGGGCTAGACGGAAATTCTATGATTATGCCAATAAGCCACATAGAATGCTTGTTAATAGACTAAAGCCACGACCCTCTCTTTCAATTCCTGACCACCTGATGCAGCCAGATGGACTTCCTACATACTGTCCTAAGACTATGTCCCAGGTTTTTGAAGACTTATCAGAAGCTGTATAATTGCCTAGCCTCTGATCCGACGTCTCAGTTCTCCCAGGATAAATTTGAAGAATTGATGTCCCTTTTAGTTCTGCCTAAACTGTCAACCGACCAGAAAACCTTGCTCAATGCCCCTGTCACTATTGAGGAAATAACAGCGGTAATAAAGGCTCTACCGACTCACAAATCACCAGGACCAGATGGACTCCCTTACTCCTACTATAAGACCTTCTCTGACATTCTAACCCCCCACTTGCTATCCTTATTTTCCTCCTTATTCGATGGTTCCATCCCACATTCGCAATTCTTACAAGCATTCATAACTGTCATCCCTAAACCGGGTAAGGACCACTCATTACCAGATAACTATCGTCCCATTGCCCTATTAAACTCAGATTATAAGATCTTTACTAAAATACTAGCTAACAGACTATCCCCATTACTGACAAGACTGAATCACAAAGACCAAGTGGGGTTTGTACCTACTAGACATACGGGTGATAACACCAGACGGACTATAGATCTGATTGATCTTTTAAATAAAACCAAACAACCTGCCATTGTCCTGAGTCTCGATGCACAGAAAGCGTTTGACCGCCTTAGCTGGCCTTTCATGTTTGCTGTCCTTTCCAGATATGGGTTTTCAGGTTCTTTTATAAAAGCTGTACATGCCTTATACTCTACCCCTACTTCCCAGGTTGAGATGTCTTCCTATCTGTCGCACCGATTCCCCCTCAGTATTGGTACCAGGCAGGGGTGCCCTTTGTCACTTCTGCTGTTTGTTTTGTGTTTAGAGCCCTTGGCGCTGGCCGTCAGGGCCCACCCAGATATCCGAGGGGTGTCGCTGCGACAGCGGGAATATAAACTGTCACTCTTCGCCGACGACATCCTACTGACCCTTACTCACCCCACCATTTCTTTGCCCACTTTACACGACACCCTATCGGCATTCGGAGCTCTCTCGGGGTTTAAAATTAACCAGTCCAAGACAGAGGCCTTACCCATAAACATGTCACCCGAACTGCTTAAACCTCTCCAAGATTCTGTTACCATTGGAATCCTTCCGCGCTCAAATACCTGGGGGTATACATTACCCCTTCATACATGTCCCTATACCAAGCAAATTTTCCACCTATGTTTGCGGACATATTACGTCTCTTGAATAGTTGGACCTCTCTCCCGATTTCTCTCCTAGGTAGGGTAAATATCCTTAAGATGTCAATTCTTCCCAAGTTACTTTACCTGTTTGAAACACTTCCGATCCCGGTGCCAATGTCGCAACTGAGAAATCTCCAGAGACGATGCCTCAAGTTTATATGGAGCAATGCCTCTCATAGGATAGCACAATCAGTTGTCTTTGCTCCTAGGTGCAGGGGGGGTCTAGCGGCAACAGATCTCATCAAGTACTACTATGCATCCCACTTAAGAGCAATAACTACATGGACCTCTAGAAAAGCACCTAGTAGATGGGCGGAGATTGAGATGGGAATTACTGTTCCGGTTCATCCTTGCTCTATGCTATAGCCTATCTCTTCTAAATACATGCCCCAACTGAGATCCCTCTGTTTAGCACCGATGCTTTTTACTCTTACTATTTGGAAAAGATGTGCGGAACGTTACTCTCTGACTTCCAAATGCCCCCCCCCCCCCCTTCTAAATTTACTGTTCAATCCAGACATCCCTGATGGGCTGTCGTATGCGAGGATGTGTCCGTGGACCCGAGCGGGGATGTTTCAGTTGCGACATGTTGTGCATCCAATTACTCGTAGACTCCTATCTTTTTCAGAGCTACAGGAAAAGCATGACCTCCCAGCTTCACTCCATTATTCTTACATTCAATTCAAACACTTTTTCTCTACCATATCCCCCACCCTTTCTTTAGAAAAACCTACAGGCTTTGAAGGTATTTGTGCTAATGGTCCCTATGATTCCAAACAAATTTCATCTCTATATAAGATACTCCATGAAAACCCACCCCTGACGGATTCCACCCATAGCTATATGAAAAAATAGTTGCATATACTACAACGCCCAATATCTCTATTAGATTGGGGTAAGATATGGGACTCTAAATGCAGTTTCTTTCTGTACTACACAGCGTGAGATCTTGGATGTAAAGTCCTGATGTTTTGGTACAGGACCCCGGATCTGCTACATGCCCGAGACTTATCTCTCTCTAACCTTTGTTGGAGATGTGGCGGATCTGTGGGTTCCCTCTTTCACATTTTTTGGGAATGCCCACTTATTATTCCCTTTTGGACTGAAATCCAGGAACTTCTACAGAAGTTACTGCTTACCCCTATCCCGCTAACCCCCATACACTTCCTTCTAGGCCTACCTCTCCATGGCCTATCAAAGGCCTTGAAGAAACTGATGAATTTTGTTCTTCTAGCTGCTAAAAGAGCCGTCCCTAGGTGTTGGCTTTCCACCTCTCCTCCTACGTTCCACCAAGTCCTGCTAATAATACATGATACACGTAGAATGGAGCATATGACCGCTAAGATAGAAGAAACCTTACCTGTTTTTGACAAGATCTGGGAACCTTGGGATAAATCTGAGTACTCTTGCGAATCTGATAGACATCATGATTGGGGATGGACATCATGGGGCCTATCTACGGCTATCCCCGCCTGCCTTTCTTTTCAGATATATCAAGAGCTGTAACCATCTTTCTACCCAATGCCATATTGCCCCCTGACACTGTACGTTATACATGCGTCATTGTCCCTAAGTTGGTTAACATTTCAATGCAATGTACATGTGTCATTACTATGTTTCTTTGTCAGACCTCGCTTTGCCGAGTGTACTTTTTTATCCTTGTCAGTCGAAATGCCTTTTCTCTCTTTAATTGCACTATTTTGTAATATGTTTATAAGATTTATAAATAAACAATTAAAAAAAAAAAAAAAATTTCTATATATTTTTCTTCTACTGTGCTATACTAAAAAAACTATTTTTTTTTTTAATAGCATTTTCTACAGTTCTGTAGCTGTGCGATTCAGCGGTTACATACTGTGGGTGTGTTCTGCTCTTCCAAAAACACCCATTTAGGGCAAGATCCTAAATTTGGAAAATATGAGGAGAAGGTCAAAGGGACGTGGTGGCCCCGGTCGTGGTGCTGCTGGTGGAGCTCCTGTTGCAGGGAGAGGACGTGGTGGATCTGTGCCAACTACACGCACAAGTGAAACACCTTCCTCAGGTGCGAGTAGGCAACCGAGCCTGCGGCGGTATTTTGTCGCGCCTAATGAGGCTTTACGAATGTTTAGGCCAGGACAAGTACAGGCGATAGTAGATTGGGTTGCTGACAGTGCCTCCGGTTCCTTCACATTGTCTCCCACCCACTCTTCTGATGAAAGATCAGAGTTGGCACCTGAAACCCATGTCCATCAGTCTTTCACCTCACCCCCTTGCAAATCAGCCAAGCAGTCTGAGCCCCAAATAATGCAGCAGTCTCTTCTGCTTTTCGATGACTCTGTTAGCAGGGTTTCCCAGGGCCATCCACCTAGCCCTTAAGAGATTGAGTGCACCGATGCCCAACCACTTATGTTTCATGATGAGTACATGGGAGGACCATCGCAGTACGTCTCGGATGATGACAAAACACAGGTGCCAACTGCTGCTGCTTTCGCAATTGTGCAGACAGACAAGGAGGGCAGGGGTGAAGACTGGGTGGAAGATGATGTGGAGGACGATGAGGTCCTCGACCCCCACATGGAATCAACGTTATGCAGGTGACCAGTGTAGTTTGGAGGAAGAGGCGGTGGTCGCACAGAGCCACCAGCACAGCAGAAGAGGGAGCAGGGTGCAAAAGCGGAGCGTCTGTCAGCTAGACAGTATGTCTGCTACTGCCCAACGCAGCAAGGGACCGAGCACACCAAAGCCAGGTCCAAGGAGTTCCCTAGCGTGGCAGTTCTTCACACAATGTGCTGATGACAAGACACGAGTGGTTTGCACGCTGTGCAATAAGAGCCTGAAGCGAGGCATAAACGTTCTCAACCTGAGCACAAGCTGCATGACCAGGCATCTAAGTGCAAAAGCATGAGCTGCAGTGGAGTAGACACCTCAAAAACCAAGAAAGGTCTCTGGCTCCTTCTGCTTCCTCTTCTGCTGCAGTCTCGGCCTCTTTATCCACCTCTGTAGTGACAGTGGCACCTGCCACCTCGCAAACAGAGGATCTGCCAGCAACACTACCACCTGGGTCACCGACCATCTCCACAATGTCCCATGGAAGCGTTCAGCTCTCTATCTCCCAAACATTGGAGCGGAAGAGGAAGTACCCCCCTAGCCACCCGCGATCCCTGGCCCTGAATGCCAGCATTTCAAAATTCCTCGCCTTTGAAATGCTGTCATTCTGTCTGGTGGAGACGTAGAGTTTTAAAAGCCTGATGGCATTGGCTGTCCCACAGTACGTCGTGCCCAGCCGCCACTACTTTTCCAGGCGAGCCATCCCTTCCCTGCACAACCAAGTGGGGGACAAAATCAGGTGTGCACTGCGCAACGCCATCTGTGGCAAGGTCCACCTAACTACGGATACGTGGACCAGTAAGCACGGTCAGGGACGTTATATCTCCCTAACAGCACACTGGGTAAATGCAGTGGCGGCTGGGCCTGAGGCAGATAGCAGTTTGACGCACGTCCTTCCACCACCAAGGATTGCAGGGCGCTTCAGTTTGCCTCCTGTTGCTAACTCCTCCTACTCCGCTTCCTCATCCTCTACCGCCTCCTCATCCGGTCAGCATAACACCTTCACCACCAACTTCAGCACAGCCAGGGGTAAACGACAGCAGGCAGTTTTAAAACTTTCCTGTTTGGGGGTAAAACCCCACACCGCGCAGGGGTTGTGGAGGGACATGGAACAGACCAATGAGTGGTTGCGGTCAGTGAGCCTCAAGCCCGGCCTGGTGGTGTGCGATAATGGGCGAAATCTCGTAGCAGCTCTGGGCCTAGCCGGTTTGACGCACATCCCTTGCCTGGCACATGTGCTGAACTTGGTGGTCCAGAGGTTCCTTAAAAATTACCCCAATATGCCAGAGCTGCTGCAGAAAGTGCGGGCTGTGTGTGCGCACTTTCGGCGTTCTCACCCTGCTGCTGCTCGCCTGTCAGCGCTGCAGCGTAACTTCGGCCTTACCGCCTCATATGTGACGTGCCCACAAGGTGGAACTCCACCTTGCACATGCTGGCCAGACTGTGCGAGCAGCAGCAGGCGATAGTGGAGTTTCAGCTGCAGCAATCACGCGTGAGTCGCTCTGCGGAACAGCACCACTTCACCACCAATAACTGGGCCTCCATGCGAGACCCGTGTGCCTTGTTGCGCTGTTTTGAGTACTCCACCAACATGGCCAGTGCCAATGACGCCGTTCTCAGCGTTATTATCCCAGATCTATGCCTCCTTGAAAAAACGCTTCGGGCGATGATGGAAGAGGATGTGGCACAGGAGGATGAGGAGGAGGAGGAAGCGGGATCATTTCAAAGGCTTTCAGGGCAGTCTTTCACAAGTGGCTCCGAGGGTGGGTTCCTGCACCAACAAACGCAAGGTACACAATTGTCCAGCAGAAAGGGCACAGTTCTGGAGGATGACGAGGTGGAGGAGGAGATGGAGGAGGAGGAGGGAGAGGAGGAGGAAGAGGAGGAGCCATGTTCACAACAGGGTGGCACCCAGACCAGCTCGTGGCCATCACTGGTGCATGGCTGGGGGGATACAGAGGACACAGACGATACACCTCCCACAGAGGACAGCTTTTCTTTGCCTCTGGGCAGCCTGGCACACATGAGCGATTACATGCTACAGTGTTTCCGCAATGACCGCCGAGTTGCCCACATTTTAACTGGTGCTGATTACTGGGTGGCCACCCTGCTGGATCCCCGTTACAAGGACAACGTACCGTCCTTAATTCCCTCACTGGAGCGGGATCGTAAGATGCGCGAGTACAAGCGCACGCTGGTAGACGTGCTGCTGGTGGCATTCCCACCTGACAGCGGGCGTACGGTGGAAGCACAAGGCGAAGGCAGAGGAGGAGGAAGAGGTCGCCAACGCAGCCGGGGCACCGGCAGTACCTCAGAAGGCAGGGTTAGCATGGCTGAAATGTGGAAAAGCTTTGTCAGCACGCCACAACAACCAGCACCACCAGCTGAGATGGAACGTCTTAGCAGGAGGCAGCATTTCACCAACATGGTTGAGCAGTATGTGTCCACAGGCCTACACGTACTGGATGACGGGTCTGCCCCCTTTAACTTCTGGGTCTCCAAATTGGGCACATGGCCTGAGCTTGCCCTTTATGCCTTGGAGGTGCTGGCCTGCCCTGCAGCCAGTGTATTATCTGAACGTGTATTTAGCACGGCAGGGGGCGTTATCACAGACAAGCGCAGCCGCCTGTCCAGAGCCAATGTGGACAAGCTCACGTTCATTAAAATGAACCAGGCATGGATACCACAAGACTTGTCCGTACCTGGTGCAGAATAGACATGTATACCGGTGTTGTGACAAAAACTGTCCGGCCATCGGATTGTGTCCGGCCCGTACTGCGAAGGCGCAGTGCAGAGGACAAGGAGATTTACAAAATCTCCGAAGATGAACGGCGCCTGCGCCGGGAGTGCAGGTTCAAGCCCCACCATCCAAGTGGACATACGGTAGCACATAGTAACAGGGCCCCTCACGGGCTCGCTTCGATCGCCACGCTTCGGGCACGGCCTCACTTGGCTCGGCTTGAACCACGGATGGTGTGGCCTTCACCTGAACTCACCACGCAGACGCCGTTCATCTTGGGAGATTTTCGAAATCCCCTTGTCCTACATACTGAGCAAGCGCAGTACAGGGTGGACACTATTCGACGAGGGACAGAATTCGACACATCACCGGCCTTACCCAGCCATTGTTGTATTTTTGAACCAGTGTTGGCTACCTCGTCCTCCTCCACCGCCGCTTCCACCTACACAGCCACATCCACCGCCACCTCAACCTCCTACTCCATATGGACCTCGTCCTCCTAGGTCAAGATTATAATTTTTATTTCATTTTTTTGTAGCGCACAGATCCTTTCCCCCTTACCTGCCTTAATGTTATTGGCTCCTCGCAGGAGGGAGAAAGGCACACCGCACTACCAGCCCGTACCCTCCTATATAAAGAGGTTGAGCGGTGTACTTGACGGGCCGTGACCACAGCCGGAGTCAAAACTCCTCCAGAGGATGATTCTCACCTCTACTGTAGGTAGAGGCAAGTCCTTTAATTCCCAGTAAAGTCAATGTCCACACCAGCTGAAATTACAACTCTAAGGCCCCTTTCACACTGAGGCGTTATTACAGCGTTTTGGCGCTAAAAATAGCGCTGTAATAACGCCTGAAACAATCCTGCCCCAGCATTCTCAATGTGAAATCACTAAGGGCTTTCACATTGAGGCGTTTTGCTGGCTGGGCGTTGAAAAAAATCCTGCAAACAGCTTTTTTACAGCAACTTTAGGGCGCATAAAATAGCGCTGTAAAAACGCCTATCCCCATTGAAATGAATGGGTACCGCGGTAAAAACGCGGTAAAAAATAACAGAAGCTGTGGGGAAGGTCACATGACCGCAGTACAGTAGAGGATTGTGGGATATCAGGAAATCCTGTTGAGAACAGGAGAAGGATGGCAGAGCATAGTGAAATGCAGGCCACATCTGCAGAAGCATGTGGAGAATCAAATGAAAGAACCTCTGATCCGGAGGAGTTCATTGACAGTATGAGGAGGCACCCTGAACTATGGGACAAAAGAAGCCCTCACTATGCAAACCGTCTAAAAAAAGGAGCAGGATGGAATGATGTTGCTGCCCAGCACATTGAAAATTGGACATCTTTATCAAGCATGTCAAAAACTGAGAAAAGTAAGTAGCTGCAATCCCAATCTAGTCCCTACTCTAGTCCTTCATTACCCTATTCAGTATGCTGTTAGTCCCAAACCCCCATCCCCATAGGACCAAAACCGGCAAACCTTAATCCCACCCCTCATAGAACCATACCCCCCACCCTAACCTAATAGAGCTCTCTCATAGTCCTAAACCACCCACCTATTATAGTCCCAAACCACCCACCACAACCTTAATCCCACCCATCATAGTCCCAAACCACCCACCACAACCTTAATCCCACCCATCATAGTCCCAAACCACCCACCACAACCTTAATCCCACCCATCATAGTCCCAAACCACCCACCACAACCATAATCCCACCCATCATAGTCCCAAACCACCCACCACAACCATAATCCCACCTATCATAGTCCCAAACCACCCACCACAACCATAATCCCACCCATCATAGTCCAGATTAACCCACTGTAACCATAATCCCACCTCTCCTAATGTCAAAATCCCCCACCGTAACCATAATCCCACCCTTCAAAGTCCAGATTAACCCACTGTAACCATAATCCCATCCCAAAAAAAGTATACCCCATGTTCTTTTGAACGTTTATTTTGCAATATAGTAATTAAATCTAATTGACACAAAGACACATTGTTAAAGCATTTATTTTTTCATTTAACATTATAGAATGAAAAAAAGATTTTACTTAACATACATGAAACACTTTGCATGAAATATGTAATTAGAAAGAAAGTGAAGGCTGTATACAGAATTTTTATATCATATTTTCTTGCCAGCTTAGTGCACCAGCCGGACTCATAAAATAGTCTGCAAAAGTATCACGAATTGTGAATCCTACTATGGGTCCACGAACATGAAGGAAATTTGCTGGTTCAATACTGTCTGGCAGTGTATCCTCAAAATTAACTCCATCCCTTTCTCTCACCAAATTGTGTAGTTAACACGCGGCTTTGATTAACTTGCATGCATTGTCCACACTGAGGTTAATTGGTTTCAGTAAAATTTGCCACTTGTTAGCCAGTATTCCAAACGCGCATTCGACAAGTCTACGTGCCCGACACAGCCTGTAGTTGAAAATCCTTTTTCGGGTATCCAGATTTCTTAACGAATACGGCTTCATCAAATGTTCGTGAATGGCAAACGCATCGTCCGCTACAAACACAAACGGCATTTTGGGTCCTTCTGTTCCAGGCAGAGGTCTGTTTTCGGGTAAATCCAACTGGTTGTAGGCAAGTCTTTTTCCAAATTTGGTTTTCTGGAAAACAGCGGAGTCTGCACCGTTCCCAAATGATCCTATATCTACAAAAATAAATTTATAGTCTGCATCCACCACAGCCATTAAAAGTACCGAAAAGTATTTTTTATAATTGTAGTACTGACTACCGCTATGGCATGGTTTTATAAGTCGAATATGTTTCCCGTCAATAGCTCCTAGACAGTGTGGAAAATTAGTTTTATTCAAAAACCGCTGGGCAACTTCTTCCCATTTATCCTTATTCGGGACAGGCATAAATGTACTTTTGGAGATTCCAAATGGCATCGCATGTTTCCTTCACAATGTTGCTTATGGTCGATATACCAATCCTAAATTCATATTGCAGTGATGTGTATGTATTTCCAGTGGCAAGATATCTGCAAAATAAAATAATTTTATTCAATTTCAGTAAAAATAATAAAAAAGAGATGGAAGACGCTTCGCGACAATTTCAAAAGGGAACTATTAAAACAAAACCAAGTCCGAAGTGGATCTGGATCAAGAAAAGGCAGAATCTACTGCCATTTCCAAGAATTGGACTTTCTGCGACCGGTGATGCAAGAGAGACAGTATGTATTAAAATGTTCAATGTGTTTATATTTTTTATAAATGTATATAAATAAGAGCATTACTAATTTTGCACTTTCTACTTATTTTTATTGTATACAGAACTGAGAATAATTTCAGCAGTACTGAGGAGGACGACAGTCAACCGGCAGGACCAGCGGCAAATGAAGAACAAATAGAACAGCAGCAGGAGGGGGACATTTGTGCTCCAGAGCCGCCAAGACGAATCGCAAGAACACCAACAACAAAGGCAAAGGAAAGCCAACAATTTATAGATGTGGTGAAAAAATTAATGGATTCACAAAAAAGTGACCACCCCGAAACTGAAGCCTTTACTAAGAGTTTAGTTCCCCAGATCGCAGAAATCCCTAAAGAGCATCAATGCGATTTGTGTATAGATATTTTTAAAGTAATAAAATCGTACCAAGTTAAAAATAATCCCCCCCTTTCCCGTGGCCAACCCTTTGAACTGAGCACACAAACAACGAATACAACTTATAGACACCAGTGGGAAGATGCTCCAACACCATTTTACAATCCCTATGGCCCAAATCCCCATATCAGTCCCAGATTTCCATCCCAATACGGTATGGGCCAAAATTATTTCCCTCGCTGTCAAACTCCTCATCCTCCTCCGCCTACTCCTCCTCCTACTCCTCAGGGAAACACTAGAGATGATTTACACCCTCACCCCCAATTTTATCATGATTTGTAACTACTGTATGTTTTTCAGAGTAAATTAGTTTAAAAAAAAAAAAATTGTTATTATATATATATTTTTGTGTTTTATAAAAAAATTTGACTGCTCAAAAAAGAAAATTATTTCTAGTTCAATATTTACTGTTCAAAATAAAAATATTTCTTTTTCGAAATTTAATATTTATGTTTTTTTTTCAAAAAAATGTTTTATTTTTACACATGTTGTGTAAATTGACCAATAAAATATATTTTTACCCAAAAAATTTTGTAAAATGTTTTTTAATTCAGAATGATTAAAAAAAATTGTCATTTCTAAAATTACTCACCTCAGCGTTACAAGTAAGCGTTCACATGGCGGTATTGCTTCCCTACAATTAGTATCTTGTCTCAACAACGCAGGTGACAGCAGGTCAAGAAGAAAGTCAAATCTATGGAAATACATAGATTTGGAGACGATAAAAGTAAGGTAAGGGTAGGGGAAAGGTTATGTTTTAAATTTTTATTAATACAGGTGTGGGATTATGGTTTGGATTTTGGGACTAGGAGTGGAGGGATTAGGGTTGGGAGTGTGGGATGGGATTAAGGATTTTGGGACTAGGAGTGGAGGGATTAGGGTTGGGAGGATGGGATGGGATGGGATTAAGGATTTTGGGACTAGGAGTGGAGGGATTAGGGTTGGGAGTGTGGGATATGATTAAGGATTTTGGGACTAGGAGTGGAGGGATTAGGGTTGGGAGTGTGGGATATGATTAAGGATTTTGGGACTAGGAGTGGAGGGATTAGGGTTGGGAGGATGGGATGGGATGGGGTTAAGGATTTTGGGACTAGGAGTGGAGGGATTAGGGTTGGGAGGATGGGATGGGTGTAGTTTAGGGACTGCCGAGACTGGCATTAGGGGTTTAGGGACTACTAGGTGTGGGTTTAGAGAACTGGCATATACTTACGTTGCAATGCTCATCCGAGTGTAATTTCGGAACTTGTCAGGGTGCTCTCTCAGATCATGATAGAGAATAGCAAATTGTCCTCTGTCAGAGTGCCTTTGTTGGATTGGATGCACCCAAAATCGACGTTGTGATCTCTGCTGTTGCAGAAAATGTTCCCAAACATGGAACACAAACAACAACAGTAGCTCATGAAACTCCATTTTCTCCACGTTCTGTACAAAACCAGGAAGTACACAGGATATGATGCAAGGGGGTAGGGTTATTAACAGACGCTAACGCGATAAAAACGCGGTAAAATCGCGGTAAAAAAGTCATATTTTTTATGCGTTTTTTCAACGCCTCAGTGTGAAAGGGGCCTTATTCTCTCATGGCAAAATAAACTCTACTCGGATAGAAAAGGTTAGAGCAAAGAAACAGGACAGCTTAAGGTGTGGAGGAGGTCCAGGCACAAACGTAGCACATTCACTTCACTGCTTAGGTTTCTCAAACAGTTTTAGGTGCACGGTCTCTGCCACAGGCCTTGAGGTTGGTCTCTGCCACAGACCGGGTGTACAAGGCCGCTGCCACGGACCTGGAGAACTTTGGTCTCTGCCACAGACCAGGGTGTATAAGGCCCCTGCCACGGGCCGGGTGAATAAGGCCTCTGATACAGTCAAGATGACCTTGAGCTTCTCCTTCTACGAACCTAGCCCATATCAAGGGGAAGACATCTCTCCAGGGAGTCAACAGACCCTTCCTTCACCGTGACTCCCGCATCGGTCCATCAGAATGATCCTTCCTTCCCTGGAACATGGTCCCCTACACGAGGTGGCACCCTAAGACTCCTCGACCCTTAGCGGACTCCAGACAAAGGCTCTGGACTCCAGGCTTTACTCCCGCCCCTAGGCCTCCATGCCCAGGGCAGCAGGAACTCCAGGATAGTACCTCACCCCGGGCTAAAGGTACCCGAGATGGAACAGAAACACATGCACCCAGGCTGAAGGCACCTGGGCGCGGACCCCACTGGACATCAGCCCCCAGGCCAAAGGTCTGCCCCTTTTATATGCTCTCCCGGCATGCACAGCAGGTTCCCCGCCCCGCTGTACTACTGCCAAGAGGGGACACAAAAAGGCACAGCACTGTATCGGCGGTTCAACCCTAGCCTACCATGGCAGCGCCACCTGTAGGCCGCAGGGAACTGCACACCAATACTGTCCCCCGAGGACAAAATGGTCCATGAATCCTACAGAATTAGGGTGTTTGAGCCTATTTACCACTCAAACACTTCCCTTAAATTTAGCACCCCGCTACATTTTTATTTCAAAGTATTTTATTTTCCCACTAGCTTATCCATTAAATTGAATAATTTATTCCAGAAAGGGCGTATTCTGGGGCATTCCCACCATATGTGTGGCATCGTGCCGTTGAGTTTTTGAGGTTCTTAATGACTTCCCGTACCTCTTCTGCTGAAAAGGGGGCCTCCAGCTTATTTTTTTTTATGTTATTTTAAGTTATTTCCCTATCCACATTTGTTTGCAGAGCACTTGCCATGCTCTTAACAACATTTTGCTGCCATTTGCAGCCCTCTAGCCCTTTCCATTACTTTTTTAGAGCCTTTTTAGTCCTTAGAAGTCCGGGTCCCCATTGACTTTAATGGGGTTCGGGTTAAAGTTCGGTCCGGAACCCGAACTTTTTTCCGAAGTTCGGCCGAACCCGTCGAACCCGAACATCCAGGTGTCCGCTCAACTCTAGTTACCATGTGTCTTGAAAATAAAGTCATTCCCTGTTTTGGAACTTGAATACAGAGCGTTGTCTCGTATCTGGGGGGAGAATCATTCGTATGGGGTTTTATTCGGCTGGTTGGAGTGTCTGGTGGCTGTCGTGTGGTTGGAAAGGGAATATCCTAACGGTGTTAACCCATTTCATACTTGGGGTGCCGTTACACCCTCCAACCAAGCTTTTTTCCCGACTTTAAGGGATTCTACGCTTGTCGGAAGTGTAAGGTATGTACACAATGTCTGGAAGGGTAGGAAAACAGACACCTTCAAGTCCACTGTAACTTCAACAGTGTATCTGATGAAGGAGTTTGTTACATGTGCCACTCGGTATGTGGTCTACCTCATCACGTGTCCGTGTCACAAACAATACGTGGGTAGAACCATTAGGACATTCTCGATCAGGGTTAACGAGCACATCTCCAGTATTAGAAAGGGTCGCACTAACCATAGTGTTCCGAAGCACTATTTGTTACACCATCACAAAGACCCTTCTGGCACGCGATTCCAGGTGATAGATCGATTCACCCCTCATTGGAGAGGGGAGTCGCGTGTCGGGGGGGTCTCCCAACTCGAAATGTTTTGGATTTACCAACTCTGTTGTTTTTTTCCATATGGTCTCAAGATAGACTGGGACATAAATGCTTTCATTAACAAAGCATGATCTTGCATTTATGTCCATCGTGGGTTTGGAGATAGTTATGTATATGTCTGTCTTTTTTATTTTATGTTTTTTCCTTTTTTAGTTTATATATATATATATTTTTATTTTTTTTATTTAGTGAAGTCTCTGTAACATGTTGTGTATGTAGATACAATGTTTTTGCTCCTGCTGTACATCATTTGCATATTGTGATCTATCTATTTATATGTTTTACACAATGTGTTTAGCAGCCGTTAATATTGTTTTTTTTCATACATTTAAAGTGCTGTGTATTTATCTTCCTAGTTGTTCACCACATTAGAGCTTGCCAATTGGATATTCCCTATTTGGCAACCTCTGCCATTAGGGTAGCAGTTTCTGTTATTCAGTATCTGCTGGAGCAAGGGCGTCATCTTGTCACGCCTTTTGTTTTTGTCTTGCCTCTTCTTTGTACAGTGACGTGTATCGTTTGATGCGCGTTGCCGTGCAACCAAAATCGGCAGGTGTTTACGTGTGACGACGCGCGTTGTTTACGGTCGTCGTCACGTGATTGGTTGCCAGAAGACCTGCGCTCCATTTACATTCGTTGGTGCACGCCGACCCCTGTGATGTCATCAATGGTCGCCGCGTTCCCATTGGTTAGAAAGCGGCGGTTGCGCCCATTGGTTGGACATGGTGAATGCGCCTCCGTGGTGGCTTGTGAGCTGGGGGCGTTCCCTGCACCTGCTGATGCGCATGGAGTCCTATCTGCGGCCAGCCCTGACTGGCATACATTGGCTGAATCATATGTGATTGGTGGCGTGATATTATGATGCCGCCCCCTTTTCATTTACAACCTATACAGTCCGATCAATTAGGGGTAAGTCTGCATGACAGGTGATCTGTATGTAGGTAATTGACCCCAGATGCATCGGTCTGTCCCATATGGGTAGTGTTTTTTACATTCCAGCTGTCCTGCATGATTACTAATTAATTGCAAATTAACAGCACATATATAGCGTGACACATTGCTGGCAAGCTAACACTCCAGTTTAAGAGCCATCGCTCTAAACATGTCGGGTTTTTCTTTTGTCATCAAGCTTTTTACACATTTTACCTCGAAGATCAATTTTAACTTGTATCTATTAAGGCTGCATGTATTGTCATTTTTCTGGATGCTTAAACGCCAATAAAGGCCGTTTATTTTTTACCATATTTTGGAGTTACTCTCACTATGTGGAGCCATTTCATCTTTCCTTCATAATACCTGGCCTAAGGGGATATCCACCACTGGAGGTTCGTTGGGGAACATGCCTCTTGTGTTAACCCTGTGGAGAGAGGTCCTTCCGTACCATAGCACTTTCAGTACCTGGAAACTTGGATTGGAGACATCCCCTTTGGAGTACCTGGTTCTGGGATTTCGTGTATGCTCATTTACATCTGATTCACGGTAAGAGTACCCATTACTTATCAGCCTATTATTGATGCTGGACAACACTTCAAGTACGCTTGGGGTGTTTTGATGCAACATCATCTGCCATGGGGTGACAGTCTACGTTTTACATCTGACTTGGCACATCCACTAAGGATCAACACATACAGTACTTTGTTCTTTACTGGACGATTGTTTGCTACACAAGTTCCTTTCGAGCTTGAGTATCTTTTTCACTTATGTTTTAGGTATATTTATGATAACCTATATGCCATTTCTTCTGCACTCTTCACGGTTTAGTTAGAGTGGAGGTGATTCCGGAGGTCATTTTTTGTAGTTATTTTCATTAGGTTTCTTACTGTTACAACCTGTTTCTTAGCGCTGCATGTTTTTTCTTTTTTATCTTTACAGCAATATCATCTTATTGTCTATGCCAGCTGCTTCTTTTACATATATTTATTTTTCACTGGTAGCGCAATTTTTTCTAGTTTTTTAAAATATCAGATATGCCTATGATTTTGATAAATGTTTTGAGAATTTTGGGCCTTATGCTGCAAGTGGAAATAATGCGTAATTGAAAAAAAAGTTTAAGTACAAGCTATAAGTTTGTTCAGCCATAATATTTTACCATTTTGACATTAAGTGCACCCACACATATGATATATTGTTTTTTAGATGACAGATGGGACTATACTAATATATATATATATATATATATATATATATATATAATGTAGCGGCCTCACCCCTCTCTCCCCTTCTCATACTCGGCTTGTCTTTCTTCGTCTAGGGGTCTCAGTTCTGGGGGGAAGGGTGAGATACACCACGGCCCATGTCCTCCATAGCTAAGAGGTGAAGGCCAGAAGATTGGGTTTTGTGTAGGTGTCCTAGAATCAAGTCCAGTACTTCGTCCCTGACTCCTTTGCTCCTAGTAACCAGAGTTCCACACAGTGAATAGGTCCAACTCAGTTTTATTCTTCTTGCCAAACAATAAACAGTTTCTTCTACTGAGTAGTAATGGGGAATAGATCGAGGCACAATCCTTTCCCTTCTCCCTTCTTTGCCCAAGCTGAAGGTGCCTGGGTGCGGCCGAGTCCTCCGACTCCCACTCAGAACCCCGTGTCAGGGCGTCCGCCCCTTTTATCCCCTCTCCCTTTTGCGCCACAGCGGGTTCCCCGCCCCGCTGTACCAGCTCCAGGGGAGGACAAAAAGGTACACAGTCTTGCGGTGTGAGTTCAGCTCCGGCCCAGGGCAACAGTGCCACCTGTGGACCGCAAGGAACCTCACACCACCAGAGTCCTCCAAGAACCAGAAAAGGGTCTGGGATCCCCTAGCAATTGGTGCATCTGGGTTACACTACCACCCAGATGCCTCCCTTAAATTCAAACACCCGCTACATAGATAGATAGATAGATAGATAGATCTCACATATGTGTGCCTCAGTTGGTTTAATAAAAAATAAATTCAGTTTGATTTTGATTTTTTTTTTTTTAAGTACAGGCAATATATTAAATTATTTGTCCAAATTTTTATGAACAACAGCAATGGATACAAGGATATCATTTCTATTTTTGTGTTGGTTTTTAGTTATTTTGATATAGCTAAAAGTTTAACAAATTTAATATTTTTAGGGAAAAAGATGATGGTAGTCACCAGATAAGATAAAATGTCATGCAATGTGTGCCTCATGTCACTGAGATAATTATGGGTTTCTTCAATAAAGTTAGAAGAAGTGGCCAAACAATTGGTTCCAATCGTTTGGCTACCTCTGGCTGTGCGGGTCATCATTTTAAAATGCTATAAAATTATACTTTTCAACAGCCATAGCTACCCTAACTATCTTAACGAAAGTTCGGCTAGTTCTCCAATCTTTATTGAATAGACCCGTTTAGTGAAAGCTGCATACTTTGTACATCACTGTCAAGAGGGGGTTAAACCCCCCCCCCCCCCAAAAAAAAAACCCTGTGTACAAAACGATTTAAAAAATCAGCTCAGACAATGAACGTTAATATTCATAGTGATAAGATTATAAATTTTTTTTATTTTTTTTAGCAATTTAAATTATTTCTGTGAGTTTGTGCTCTGAGGTATAGTATATGGCAAGCCAGTGTACTTGAACACTGTATTTGTATTGCCATTCATTACGGGCAGCAATTGTGACATGCATTCACTATTACTATCTGATATTTTATTATTACTGACTGTCCCACATTAGGGACTTAAATTAATAATACAACATGCACTGGGATCATCTGTCACTCAGTACTTTTGACGGCTGTGACTAGGGTATATCCATCACACGACCTGGTCAGGCTAATTCAAACTGTCAGTAAATTCCTCTAAGCAGAGTCATTTATTGACAGCTCTGTACATGGTATTATCTTACAGATCTCATCTTCTACCTGCTGCCTCAGAGTGATAGGAAAGCATGGAATGTCCTATGTCCTAACGTCAAGTGGTTAAGTATAACAATAATTTTCATGACAGGGAGCATAGATAAATTATTTAAAAACACACACACAAACTTTTTTTGACACCAAAAATACAAAGTTCTGAACATTTGAAATTTTATGGTAAATAAAATAATTTATTTTATATTTTTCTTTAAATTATTTCTGGTAATGTTTTTATTTTAATTATATTTCACCTTTATTGAAGGCTATAACCTGTAATAATTCTTGATTATCTAGTGTTTATTTTTATTTTAAACTTCTAGGTAACACATGAAATGGTGGAACGGGCGGTTGTCAGTGAAGAAATTTCAGAAGGATTGCACTTAAGAGAAAAAATATCTGAAATTGTTATAAAAAAAAAAAAAAAAACATTACAGAGGTAAACAAAAAAAAAAAAAAAAAATGAATGTCTAAAAATCAATATATACCAAGTCGGAGACAAAGTTGTAAAAAAAAAATGTTAAATCAATACAAAGAAAAAGGGGGGAAAGATGGATCCTACCTTTTTGGGACCCTTCACAATAGTTTCTTTGGAAGGTAAAGTGGCCCAAATCCGTAATGACAACGATCAAACTGAAATGGTCAACAGCTATAAATTTAAAAACATTTTGAATATCAACTGAACGAGTGCCTCACCAAACAAAGCAAATACAGGAAATTCCAGAAAAATTTGCACAATTGGCAGAACCGATATGTCAAGAATTATATGATGAACTCAGTGATTAATTAATAAAGGAAATTTCAGCAGATAGCAACATTACAAATGCGGATTTGAAAAAAGAAAAAAAAAAAACTCAAATGCTCAAGCTTTGCTTAACCAAAAATTTTAATATTAATTTGTTGATATGTTCTTTACTAAAAATGTATAATTTAATTTCCTTTAGGCCTCATGCCCACGGACGTTTTTTCCGCCGCGTTTTTGAGCGTTTTTTACAGCTTAAAAACGCCTGTCCATGTTAGTCTATAGCTCCATGCCCACCTAGGCGTTTTTCAGCTGCAAATAGCATAGACGTTTTTAAGCTGTAAAAAAAACCCAGGACCAGTGCGTTCCGCGGCGCCGACGTTGGTCAGAAAAAAACCGCGAAGCGTCAAAAAACGCGCACTAACGCTCAGTAACGCGCACTAACGCCGAGGTCGCGTTTTTCAGCTCCAGGATTTTTCTATCTAAAAAGATGATTGGACAGTGTAAAGACAGGAAATTCCTGTCTGGATAATATTATTTCCCAGAAGTCCTTTGCACAGCCGTGTGCTTGTGGACAAGTGAAGAAGAGAAAAGATGGCACATGCTGTGAGTCAACGTCAGCTTATTACTGCTGTCCAGGCCCATCCTGAGCTGTGGGATGTGGCTCATCCGCAACACGGTGACCACATAAGGAGAGTGTCCATATGGCAGGACATCAGTGCTGCCATCACCCCTGGCTGGGAAGACTCTTCACATGGAGAAAGAAAGGAGATAAGTACGGTAAGTGTTTTCCTTGAATGCATGATCTGTTTTTAACTACTTCCCATCCAGGCCAATTCTGACATTTCTTTCCTACATGAAAATCTTCTTTTTTGTCATAGTAAATTATATAGAAACCCCAAACATTATATATGTTTTTTTTAGCAGAGACCCTAGAGAATACAATGGCGTAATCTGACACGTTATTTGCGCATAAATTTATTGACCTTTTTTTTTTTTTAAAGAAAATGACATTTTCATGCTTTTAAATTTATTTATTTTTTTTTACCTAATTTGAAAGTTTATGTTAAGCCTAGTAAATAGATAACTTACATGTCACCCTTCCAAATTGCACATGCTCGTAGGATGGCGCCAAACTTTTGTACTTAGAAATCCTACTGGTTACATGTTTTGAGTTACAGAGGAGGTCTAGGGCTAGAATTATTTATCTCGCTCTAACGTTCGTGGTGAAACCTCTCATGTATGGTCTGAACAACAATGTCATATATGGGCGGGATTTGCGTATGCGTTTGCTTCTGTGTGCGAGCACACTGGCACATGAAAAAAAAAATTTTTTGATTACTTTGGGAATGCATATAAAACTTTTTTTTTCCACTTTTTTTAGCGAAGATATTACAGAAACGCTGGAAGTCACTCAGAGACCGCGTGAGGAGGGACCTAACAGAGGAGGACAAGACAGCGAGGAGCGGAATGGCAGCCCCGACCAAAAAACCGCATGTTTACCATAATGAGCTGCGGTTCCTGCGCGACAACATGAGGAACAGCAGCAGACCGTAAGTTTTTTATATATTTTTTTCATAATATAGTTGCCTATGTCCATAGCTTTTCTGGCGGTATTTTCCATGGCTATTGATTGAAAGTGGTTGTAAACCCGTGTGTGTGTATATATATATATATAATTAATATATATATATTTTTATTCTAACCAACCTGCAAGACAAAACCATAATGAGCAAGTATGCATAGCATACTAGCTCATTATGAATGACTTACCTGAGATCTAAGCCCCAGCAGCGATGCTGGGACATCTCCACCACCGCCACCTTGCTTCGACGTCTATTCTGTTTATCGCAGCTCCGGCGCTGTGATTGTCCCCGGAGCGGCGATGACGTCAGACAGATGCGCGCTCGGGCCGGCCAAATCCATTCAGGAAACCGGCTACGATGCCGGCCCGCTAGTGCACATGCACGTGACGTCAGAGGCGCCGGTTTTAAAAGCAAATATCTACTTAACCGTTTAGGTTAAAGAGATATTTCATGTACCTACAGGTAAGCCTTATGCCGCATACACACGATCGGTTTAACTGATGAAAACCGTCCGATGGATGGTTTCCATCAGACCAACCAATCGTGTATGGGACCCATCGGTCTTTTGTCCATCGGATGGAAAAAATAGAACTTGCTTTAAAATTTTCCAATTGAAAAAAAACCGATGGGAATTTCCGATCGTCTATGGGCAAGTCCATCGGATCAAAAACCCACGCATGCTCAGAATCAAGTCTACGCATGCTCAGAAGCATTAAACTTCATTTTTCTCGGCTCATCGGAGTGTTTTTCATCACAGCGTTTGGAACGGTCGTTTTTTTGACTGATGGTGTGTGGGCAAGACTGATGGAAGTCAGCTTCATCGGTTTTCCGATGGTCAAATCCATCGCACAAAAATACATTGGTTATCCGATCGTGTGTACGGGGCTTTAATCTAGGCTTACCTGTAGGTGCATGTTGTATTAGTGGGTTTACAACCACTTTAAGTTTATTCTTTTATTTCATTGTCTGCAGGACAACATCTAATTTTTCAACAGCCAGTGAGGTGTCTGCAGAGGAGGACAGTGTGGACAGGCCCAGCAGTGGCAATCCATCTCCCAACACTGTGGAAGAGGGAAGTGTTGAGTGCCCTGATGAGGTAAGTGCTTATGTCTGCCTGTCCATGTACATGTGAATGTAAAATTATTTGTTCTTTTGCAGGAATCCAGGGCATTGGAAATGTCTGCAACGGGCAGTCAAGATTGTGGGGAGCAACGCGGTCGTGGCGGTGTTCGCGGCCGTGCTCGTGGACGTCAGGCAAGGGGGGGCTGCACTGTTGAGGGAGATGACAGGGTGCTAGCACTGCTGCAGGAAGTGCGGCTGGAGAGGCGCAGTGTGGATGTTTTTTTAGATCCAAGCAACCCACGCGCCTCCTTCTGCCGTACCCTTTATCACCTCCTGGAGGACATTGGGGGAGAAGAAGAGAAGGATTTTATGTTTCGGATACACGGTATGGCAATACAATGCCGACAGGAAAAATTGCGACGTGTGGCACCTACATATACATATCATCCTTCTCATGATCCCCCAATGGACCCCAGGACCTCAGCAGTGCTAGCACCCCCCTCTCATCATCAGCCCACTCAACAGTGCCAGCCACCACCTACCCCGTCTCAGGCATCGTTTTTAATGCCACCCCCCCAAACAGATTTTTCCCCTTCCACCTCCCATGTTTACCCCTCCAATCCTTTACCCCGATACCAACAAGACTTATGGAATGAACGCCAGCCCCGTCCCCAATGCCCACATCCCCCTAGTGATCCAATGTCCAACCCCACCTATCACCAGTTGTGATGTACCAATGTCTTTTGTTAAATAAATATCTTTTTTGTTTGAAAAAAAATTGTTCAATTGGTGATACACAACAGCACTCCTTTGCCCTCTGCCTTCAGACGAGCGTATGCTAGCCCATTACGGGCTTAGCATACGCTTGCCTAAATACAGAGGGCAAAGCACTCAAAAGGGGCTTAGCATACGCTTGCCTGAAGGCACAGTCAAAACTTGTTGAACAATCATTGCAAAATGGAAAAATAACAATCTTTAAAATGATTTATTTCCAAAATAAACACAAGAAAGTAAAGATGTATACATCTGTATTGAAAATTTACCAGGATCGATATTTGTATCAAATTTTTCTGAATCTGAATGCATCTGAATTTCATTTTTTTAAATTACACATGATCATTCTGCCATGACACCTCTCCATCAGGGGATTCAAAAAATGCAGCAAATTGGTTTCGAATGCCCATGACACGTGCCGTTGACCGCAAGTCCATAAATTGTACCCTCTGAGTTTGGTTACTGGGCTCCGGTTCAACATTGCTGCTGTCACTGTCCCTTAGAAAATTATGCAGAACGCAGCATGCCAGGACTACTTTAATGGCGTTCTCCACATCCAGTTGCATACTTGTGAGCAAAACTCGCCATTTGGCTGTGCACACCCCAAATGCACATTCAACGACACGGCGTGCACGGCTGAGCCGATAATTATAGATTTTTTGACGATGGCTGAGACCATAGCCACTGTATGGCCTCATGAGGTTTTCAGCCAGTCCAAAGGCCTCGTCTGCCACCATCACTAAGGGTAGGCTGGGTTCCTCAGTGTAGGGTAGAGGCCTGCTTTCAGGGATATTGAGTCGTCCCTCATGTAGACGACGTCCGAAGGCCGACTCCCGGGATATATACGGGCATCACCTTGGCTTCCATATGCTCCCACATCCACAAAAAGAAATTTGAGATGGGCATCGGACAATGCCAGGAGGACCACTGAAAAATATTTTTTATAATTGAAATATGATGATCCAGACTGGGGAGGCTTCTTCACCCTGATGTGTTTCCCATCAAGGGCACCGATACAATTTGGGAACTGAGTTTTCTCCCAAAAAGTGTCAACCACCGATTCCCAGATCTCTTCTGTGGGCTCTGGCATTACCTCCTCATGTAACTCCTCCCATATTGCCACACATGTTTCCCTTATCACCCTGGACACTGTTGTGAGGCCAAGTAGAAAATAATGATGTAGGGACACGTAACTTTGTCCTGTGGCAAGGAACCTAAGATAAGATAAAAATTTCACATATTAAAAAAACTATTGATAAAAATACAAACTTACCCTTCCCTTAACCCCTAACCCTATCCCTAACCCTAACCCCTAACCCTATACCCTAACCGTAACCCCTAACCCTATCCCCTAACCCTAACCCCTAACCGTATTCCGTTACCCTAACCCATATGTGTATTGCACTTACCTGAGTGTCACTAGGAGCCGTTCCTCCGGTGACACAGAGCTCCGCATCACTGTGTCCATCCTGGTCAGCCTTGGCCTCAGCTTCTCCAACAGATGATCAAAGCGCGGCACTGACATCCTTGTGAAATTCTGGAACTTTGAAGGATATAACCGCAGTTGAGAAAAAATGTTGGCAAAGTAGCCAGTTGACACCCGATGGGATACCATTGGATGCATCCAATACTGCCGAGTTCTCCTCCTTCTCTCCTCCTCCTGTCTCCTTCTCCGCAGCCTCCGCAAGTTGATCAGGAGGATTGCCTCATCAATTTTTAACATGACGGGATCCATATTACTCCCGAAATATGCTAAAATGCTTTAAATGATGTGTAATGCTCTCTCCTCTCTCTCTCTCCTAACAAAATGGCACTGACAAAAGCTCTGTGACACGTTTTCTTTGTTTTCTGTGGCATTGTGGGTAATTTGGGAGTGAATATAGCCTTGAGGTGTGTTTTTCTTTAAAAAACGCTTACAAACGCTGACGCTAAAAAACGCGCACTAACGCGTACTAACGCGCATCAAAAACGCGGTAAATTTGGCGTTTTTTAACGCCTGTTTTCCTGGCGTCCAACCTCTATTTACTGCTCGCTTTTAAAAACGTCCGTGGGCATGAGGCCTTATAGTTACAGAGGACATATGGAATAATATTACGGGACAAATACTTATGTCCAAAATTGGTCCGTATATGATTTTTGACAACGACATCCTTGGCCTGAAACCGGGAAATGAGCTTGAAAGCCAAGTGAGTTCTTCCAAAATGATGAGATAATTAATAATTTAATAACACTAGCGTGTTTTAATCACATGCTTTTTGAAAAAAAAAAAATTGAGAATGGTTCTAGTATTATACAATTGTTTTTGCAGATAATGCCTACATGTAACTATTGGTAGCAAAATATAACAAAATATAACAAAAAGTCATCCAAAAATGTTAGGATGATTGACACCTATGAAATTACCAAGATTTGGGAGGGAAAACACCCAGCATTAAGAAAGGTAAATTTAAAACTTTATATTTATCACCACTTAATTTATTAATATTGTATGCTAACTTATTGTGTATATGTATGAACTTTGCAGATAAACATTGATAATTTTGACGTGTTGATTGGGGCTGTCCATGAGTCGCACCATTGGACATTATTGGTAAGAAAATGTAAGTGGTATTATATATGCAAGAACCAATACTTGACATTTTTCCAATCTTCTGCTTGTTTGTTGTAAACAATGATTTTTTTTTTATAATATGTTGTTTCAATTTGCTTTTAAATACATCACGCCTCCACACTCTACTACTGTGATATCATATGACATATGCAATAGAAGTAAAATATAGACTGGGAGGTTTTGTTGTACATCCATGGAGGCATGATTCATGTATTTATTTACTGTTGCCATTTCTGAAAATGATCTAAAACATTATATATTGCAATACTAATACATTTATATTGCAATACTAATACATTTAAACTCCTTTCAGGCCCTTTTAATACAATCTGTTTTTTTATGCGCTTTTTAGCTTAAAATATTGCCTGAAAAATGTCTCCTCTGCAGCCCCAGTGTAAAAGCACTAGTGCTTTCACACTGTAGCGGTGAGCTGGCAGGACGTTAGAAAATTTAATGTGAGCGCTCCTTAATCGGCCATGGCCATTGAAATGAATGTGCAGCGTTGACAAAGCTTCTGCAAAGCAGTTCGACATCGTCGCTTTTCTGGCATATTTGGAACTTTCTTGAGTCGCTAGCGGGGGTTAAAAGTGCCTTGCTAGCGGACGTAAAGTGCCGCTAAAATTACAGTAAAGCACCACTAAAACTAGCGACACTTTATCCCCAACGTCCGGCGGGACTCAGTGTGAAAGGGCTCTACTTAACCCTTTCCATACAGGGCTTTTTATACCACTTCCATACCGGGCAAATCATCATTCTTTTGCTAGAAAATTACTCAGAACCCCCAAACATTATATATATATATATATATATAGTTTTTTTTTTAGCAGACACCCTAGGGAATAAAATGATGGTCGTTGCAACTTTTTATCTTGCACGGTATTTGTGCAATAATTTTTCAAATGCCTTTTTTGGGGGGAAAAAATGGTTTCATGATTTAAAAAATAACAAAACAGTAAAGTTAGCCCAATTTTTTTGTAAAATATGAAAGATGATGTTACGCCGAGTAAATACATACCTAACATGTCACGCTTTAAAATTGTGCACTCATGGAATGGTGCCAAACTTCGGTACTTAAAAATCTCCATAGGCGACGCTTTGAAAATTTCTACAGGTTACCAGGTTAGAGTTACAGAGGAGGTCTAGTGCTAGAATTGTTGCACGCGCTCTAACGCACGCGGCAATACCTCACATATGTGGTTTGAACGGCATTTACATATGCGGGCGGGACTTACGTGTGCGTTCGCTTCTAAGCACGAGCTATTGGGGACGGGCGTTTTAAAAAAAATAAATACAATTTTTTCTTTTTATTTTACTTTTTTTTTAATTTTTACTTTTTTTTTAAACTTTTTTGCTTTGAGCACTTTTATTCCTATTACAAGGAATGTAAACATCCCTTGTAATAGGAATGTGTGTGACAGGTCCTCTTTATGGAGAGATGCAGGGTCAATAAGACCCCACATCTCTCCTCCAGGCTGGAAAGCATGAGATCGTGAAAAAAAAATCACTGATCTCATACTTACAGCCGCAATGGCGGCTTTGTTTACATTTGAGGACCCGGGCGTGACGTCATCACATCGCGCCCGGGCCTCCGACGGTCATAGAGATGACTGGTGACCATCTGGTTACCAGTCATCTCTATGCTCGTCACGTGACCCACCACCGGCGCCGGACGATTCTCTCCGGGTCTCCGATGGCACGGGAGAGCCCGGAGAAGCACCGGATGGCGGCGGGAGGGGGGGGATGTCCCATCCCGCCGCCGATAAGAATGATCAAGCGGCGGAACCGCCGCTATGATCGTTCTTATGGTGCGCAGGATGGCCGGCTGAAAAAAAGGATATCTGAATGATGCCCCTAGCTGCAGATATTCCCCCTCAAACCCAGGTCGTCCTATGACGTCCACCCGGAGGGAGAGAGGGTTCCTGCCGGCGTAATTTTACAATGGCCCGGTATGGAAGTGGTTAAAATGTTTATTTTATATGCTATCCTTTTGTCTTTGTTCTTGCTGTAATTATCAGATTTTTAAATAAAATAAAGCAAAATGTATTGTAAATTATGGAAATAATTTATTAAAAATCAACATAATGTAATTTGTAAAAATGTCTATTTTTTAATAGGCTATTTATCCATGTGAGAAAAGAAGTATATACTTGAATTCATTTGGTGAAGACAAAAAATACCTAAAAATGTGAAAATGTAACCAGGTACGATTAATTTATAGATTTGAACATTTTTTTTTTTATATATATTTTGGATTACTTAAAGCACTTTAATCTAATTAAATTCTATGTTATTATTGAATGGATGTATTTTGATTATGCAATCCATCATTTTTTACTTTTAACTTTTCAATGTATTAAAGCCATAAAAATAGGATTTTTATAACAGCTTACCTGTAAAATCCTTTTCTTGGAGTACACCACGGGACACAGAGCTAGTCATTACATAATGGGTTAAGGGTCACCAGCGGTGATTGGACACTGGCACAACCAATGGAAGACAGTTCCCCTCCATATAACCCCTCCCATCAGGGAAGTACCTCAGTTTTGTAGCAAAGCAGTAAGGTTCCCATAAGAAGGGGGGGGACCTCTGTGTCCCGTGGTGTACTCCAAGAAAAGGATTTTACAGGTAAGCTGTTCTAAAAATCCTATTTTCTTTATCGTACACCACGGGACACAGAGCTAGTCATTACATAATGGGACGTCCCAGAGCAATGCTCATATGAAGGGGGGGAGACACAGATCAAAACAGGCCGCTTGCGGACCAGAAGCCCTATACTGCTGCCTGCAGCACACTTCGCCCAAAGGCGGAATCCTCATGTCCTTTCACATCTATTTGATAGAATTTGGAAAATGTATGGACTGAAGACCAAGTTGCAGCTTTACAGATCTGAGCCATCGAAGCCTGGTGGTGCACTGCCCATGAAGCACCTATCGCCCTGGTAGAGTGCGCCTTAACAGGAAAAGGAGGAGTCCTGTTCTTTAAACCATAAGCTTGAATAATTACTTGTCTAATCCACCTGGAAATGGTGGATTTTGATACCGCTTGGCCCTTCTTGGGCCCATCTGGTAAAATAAACAAAACATCTGTTTTACGTATCTGAGCGGTTGCTTGCAGATACACCCTTACCGCTCTCACTAGATCTAGAGAGTGTAATAATTTTTCCCCCACCGTCCGCGGGTTTGGAAAAAAGGAAGGCAGAACAATGTCTTGCTTCAAGTGAAAAGCCGACACCACCTTAGGCAGAAAAGCCGGATGGGGTCGTAGTACGATTTTGTCCTTGTGACAAATTAGATAAGACTCTTTACAAGAAAGAGCTGCTAGCTCTGATACTCTCCTAGCAGAAGCTATAGCAATCAGAACGGCCAACTTCCTACTTAATATAATTAAAGGAATATGGCGAATAGGTTCAAAAGGTTGCTTTTGCAACACTGACAATACCAAATTCAAATCCCATGGACACAAGGGAGACCTGACTGGAGGATTTATCCTCAGTACCCCCTGAATGAATGTCCGAACTAGGGAGTGAGATGCCAATGGTCTCTGAAAGAAGACTGATAGAGCCGATATTTGCCCTTTGATGGTGCTAAGGGCTAATTTCTTATCCACTCCTAACTGGCAAAAAGCAAGAATCCTACTTATTTCATATTTCAGAGGATTCCAACTTCTGGATTCACACCAGGAAACGTATGCTTTCCAGACTCTCTGATAGATGAGTCTGGAGGCTGGCTTTCTAGCATTAATGAGCGTAGAAAGAGCCGGACCAGAGACCCCTCTCTTTTTCAAAATGTGGGTCTCAGCAGCCAGGCCGTCAAATTTAGCCTTTGTAAGGAAGGGTGGAATACTGGACCCTGTGACAACAGGTCGTGTCGAAGTGGAAGCTTCCAGGGCCTTCCTATCGCCATTTTTACGATCTCGGCATACCAAGGCCTCCTGGGCCAGTTTGGGGCCACTAGGATTACTGGTATTCCCTCCTCCTTGATCCTGCGAAGCAGTCTTTGTAGAAGAGGGATCGGAGGGAATGCATAGATCAGTGAGAACTGATTCCATGGAGTTATTAGAGCGTCTGTATTATTAGAGCGTCTGTCCCGTAGGCTAGAGGATCTCTCGTTCTGGACACAAAGTTGTCCAATTTCTTGTTGAACCTGGCAGCTAGCAGGTCTACATCTGGGTTTCCCCATCTCAGACATATGGCCTGAAAGATCTCGGGGTGAAGAGACCACTCTCCTGGTAGCAGCTGCTGACGACTCAGGTAGTCTGCTTGCCAATTTTCTATCCCTGGAATGAAGATTGCAGAAAGGCAAGGTACATGCTCTTCTGCCCATGCCAGGATCCGGTTCACCTCTCTTTGGGCTGCCCGACTGCGGGTGCCTCCTTGGTGATTGATGTAAGCTACTGCAGTAGCATTGTCGGATTGAACCCGAACTGGGTAGCCCTGTAACCTGTATGTCCAGGTTTTGAGGGCTAGATATACCGCCCGGATCTCTAGCACATTGATGGGCAGGATCCCCTGAGTCTTGGCCCAGGTTCCCTGGGTAGAAGCCTCCTCGAATACTGCACCCCAGTCCGATAGGCTGGCATCCCTAGATACCACCTTCCAGGCCACTGGGAGGAAGGACTTTCCCTTCCGTAAATTCCTGGCTTCTAGCCACCAATCGAAGCTGTGGCGTACTTGTGAGGACAGGCGCATGGGTATATCCAGAGCTTGGCTCTTCCTGTTCCAGGAAGCTAAAATATTGCCTTGAAGTAGTCTCGAATGAAACTGGGCGTAAGGGACCGCCTCGAAGGAGGCTACCATCTTTCCCAATAGTCTCATGCAAAGGCGAATAGACGGCCTCTTGTTTGCTTTGACCTTGTGGATCAGGTCTTTCAGAGACTGTATCTTCGGTTCTGGCAGGTATACCCCGTTTTGGGCTGTATCTATGATCATGCCCAGGTACACTATCCTTCTTTGGGCCTGGAGAGAGGATTTTTGTAAATTTATAATCCATCCTAAATGCTCCAGGTATCCTACTGTAGTGTGTACAGCGTGACCCAATCCCTCCTTTGACTGATCTATTACTAGTAGATCGTCCAGATAGGCTGTTACCGCAATGCCCCGTGTTCTTAGGTTTGCTAACAGAGGAGCTAGCACCTTTGTGAATACTATGGGCGCGGTGGCTACACCAAACGGCAGAGCCACAAATTGAAAGTGGCGATCTTCTACCGCAAACCTTAGGAATCTTTGGTGAGCGGGGAGGATGGGTATGTGTAAATGTGCGTCCTTGATATCTATGGGCGCCATGAATTTTCCGCCCTTTAAAGTGGCGGCCACGGATCGGATCGTTTCCATTCGAAAATGGCGATCGTTCAGGAACCGATTTAGGGATTTTAGATCCAGGATGGGTCTGACATCTCCATTTGGCTTTGGAATCACAAAGAGGTTTGAGTAAAAACCTGAACCTCGCTCTTTTTGGGGTACGTCTGTAACTACCCCTTGAGCCATTAAGTGATTCAAACCTTTGAAGAAGGATTCTCTTTTTTGTGGATCCTTGGAGAGTCTTGAACCTCGGAATTGAGAAGGTGGGATCTCTCGAAATTCCAGTTTGTACCCTGAGGATATTGTGGATACTACCCAATTGTCCTGGATTTCTGACCACTAAGTCGCTCAGAACTGACAAAGCCTTCCTCCCACTCGGCCGAGCGGGGGCGCCCCTTCACTGAGAGGCTTTGGGGGCTTGCTTATTAGCTCTTGCACCCCACGGCTTCTTGTTCTTCTGAGCTTGCCCCTTGGCTTTTGTGGGCGGCTAAAACAGGCCGCCGCCACTGGTTGGAGTCAGATTTCCCGGGAGCTGGGGAGAGAGAGCGTTTAAAACAAGATCTCTTGTTTTTCTTTCTCTCAGGTAAAAGTCGTTTTACCACTTGATATCTTCTGTATATATTTTTCTAAATCTTCCCCAAATAGGCGTTCGCCATGGAATGGGAACTTGCCAACAGCTTTTTGCATGGGGTTTCCGCTGACCAATGCTTAAGCCAAAGTACTCTGCGCATCTGTACCAGCTGGAGTGTAAGGCGTGATGCCTGTATGATAGAATCTCTCATGGCATCCACTGTGAAGCATAAGGCTTTAGGCAAATTTTCCCAATTTCTAGCCTGCTCTGAAGGCAGCTCCTTCAGCCCCTGCTTTACCTGTTGGCTGATGACCTGACACATACCGACTGCTGCTACTGCAGGTTGGGTAATTGAGCCGGCCAAAAGGAAGGAGGATTTCAACTTCCTCTCAGAAGGATCTTATAAACCCTTGTACATTATCCACCGGACATGTCAGGTTTTTATTTACACAAGAAATAGCCGCATCTACCGCAGGCAGGCTCCATTTCTTTATAAATTTTTCCCCCATAGGATAAAGAATGTTAAACCTTTTTGGAGGTGAGAAACGCTTATCTGGATGTTGCCAGTTTGCGTATATTAGATCCTCTAGTAACGGATGAACCGGGAAGGAGCATGCACCTTGCAGGGATCTTAATGACCCTAGGGAGGAGACAGGTAATTCCGTTACCTCCGCAGAGGTTAACTTAAATGCACTGCTATAGCATTGTACCTGTGACCTTAAAATCTGGCTCCTCATCCTCTGCTGATGTAGCCTCCTCCTCCTCATCCTCCTCCCTCAGGTACTTCTGAAGGGAGGTCCAATACTGGAAGAGACCTGCTTCGCTTATTGTCCCTTTTTAGAGGACTTAGCGATTAAGGTAGCAATTTTTTCCTCCAGATTATTTAGGGCAGCTGATAAAGTGTCCTCAGTGACATATACAGGCCCAGGCTTCACTGGGGAAGCCGCCATACCTGTCAGAGGTAATGGCTCATCCTGAACAGGTGCATTTAGCAACACAGGAGAGAAAGGTACCGAGTCAGCACAGCTAGAGCCTCCTCTCAGGCGGTGGTGCTTTCTTATCTCTTTTTGTCCGTATTACTTCCCCTGGAAGGCTTACTGTTTAGACAAAATACAAGGTACCTAAATGCATATACTACCGTGTTCAGTTTAGCAAATACATTAAGTATGCAACTTTTAACACATAACTATGCATAACATGGATGTCTTCTAGGAAGTACCCAATCCAACCACATGGAGTCTTACGTCCCTGTATAGCTGCTGTGTTTCTCTGCCAGGAACAAGAGAACTAACGAGCTTGCTTGCTGCTGCAGTGCTTCTCACACTGACAGTCTTTTAAATTTGGCGCCGTTTCTGTGCCTGCGCGCGCCACGTGCCCGCGCACGCCTTCGCCCCCCCCTCCGATAAAGCGCGCGCGCGCGGCCCTTAGCGCTATGGCGGTGGCCATAGTGAGAGAGGACTCTCATCAGCCCTTGTTCCCACTTACCTGCATCTGCAGGTGTCTGGTCGGCCACCGAAAGGAGGATCGGGGTGCCCCAGCAAGCTCAGCAGCGGAGGTGACGAGCAGTGTACTTCGCCGAAGCCGACACTGAACAGAGTGAGGTGAGTATATTCAGCTCTTTACTCCCCCCAGTGGTGGAAAAAAAGAAGACATCCATTTTTTGAAAAAGGTCCCAACCTAGTTATGGACCTTCTAATCTCACCTTATCCACGCCGCAGGTTTTTCTGCTGAAAGATTTCAGACAGATACCAAACGTCACCCTTCACGGTGGGCTATGTGTGCCAACCTTCAGGGATATGGGTTCCTATTTAAAGGATACCTCTCCCCTGGGCCTTGTACAAGACTCTTACCAGGACTTTATAGCGAAATAGCGAAAGTGCTGGATCTTAGAGCCCAGTCCTCCGAAGAGAGACATTACAGGCGACGCCTCATGGATGAGGCCCGGATCCCATCCAGATTCAGCTCATTTGTAGGCGTCTTGGATGGATCCGAAAGCATAGCTCTTTTACCCCCAGAGGGTCTCTTTGGTAGAGCTTTCCTTTAGCACCTCCTAACGCGTCCAACACCTTTCGACACTGGCGAAAAAACTGAGGTCCTTCCCTGATGGGAGGGGTTATATGGAGGGGAACTGTCTTCCATTGGTTGTGCCAGTGTCCAATCACCGCTGGTGACCCTTAACCCATTATGTAATGACTAGCTCTGTGTCCCGTGGTGTACGATAAAGAAAAGTAGTCTGATATAATCGCTCTTATAATTTATGAGTTTGATGGGAGATATTTTTTTAAAAGCACATTAGGGTTTACACCAAAGCTATGCAACCACTTTTTTTTTTTTTTGGACAATAGGTAAAAGGGACCTCTGTAATATATCGTCCATTATTGTATTTAACTTTTTAATAGTGTATGTTGACTAATTTCAAAAACTTATGCAGTGTATATTTAGGAAAAACTCAAAATAGACATAAAACATTTCAGATTTCTTAATTGTGCCTCAATGTAATTCATTTTACCCGTTTGCCGACCATCGCACGACAATGGCAGGGACTGGCAGATGGGTGTGTATATTGATTGTTTTATATTTATATTGATTTATAGCGTCTACAAATTATGGGAAACATTTATGGCATTTTAATTTTATTTTTCAGTATGAATTTTTAATTGTTACTGCGATGGACATATTGTACACTTTTGACATATTTTTGGGACCATTGACATTCATAAAGCGATAAATGCTATAAATATGCACTGATTACTGTTTTAATGTCACTGGTAGTGAAGCGGTTAACACTAGGGGGCAATCAAGGTGTTAAATGTGTGTTCCCTCAGTGTGTTTTTAACTGTATGGGGATAGGATTGACTGGGGGAAGAGACATATTGTTGTTCCTACTTACTACTGATTACACACACAAATTCACGTGCTGGCTCTCGTGCACACGTTTTCGCCTGCCGGCCAAGCGCGGCTTCTAAAAGGGTAAGATGTACCCATTCGGGGTTTCGTCCAGGAGAGCAATTGTGCTGCAGTATATCTGCGTGAGGCAGGCGGGAAACGCTTACTAGCTTTCCAAAAAAAAAAAAATTATATTTATGATGCTTTATAGATGGCACTGTTAAAGAGAATGAGAATTTGTTAAAAAAACATAATTTTGAAAAAGATTGTGAGGTTTAAAAAAAATTTTTTTTTTTTTTTTTTTTAGTGAATTGATGCCTTGATTTCAATCGTAATGGGATGCATTAATTATTAAGATGTATATGTAATCCCCATCTTCTTTTATATGAGCTTGAGATACATTGTTATTTTTAAAAATAGCATTATAAAACTGTCAGTTACGTGCTCCATAGAAACACAATTTATGCTTTGTTTTTTGTGGATGTGGATAACCAACTAATGAAATATGGCACCAAATCCCTAAATTGGTAAATAGATAGGAGCAAGGAAAGTGGGATTTTTAGTGGTGAAGAGATGACAAAGTATCAAGCAGATTATAATAAAATATTTTTATTTTGACACCAAAACAAAAATAAAAACAATAGTGTAAAAACGGTATAGAAGGTGATTTGTTACAAACAGTACAGTTGAGTTGGACAGTTGGATGGCCTAACTCCCAACATGTTTCGCCCCTATTTTGAGCTTCTTCAGAGGGGAAGCACTGTCCAATAGGTGATGTACACCTTCTACAAAATACAGAAAAAGACACACACAAATACAATCCATTAATAACGATAACCAATGGTAAAACATATATAATAATATTAGTGATGAAAAAAGTCTATGCATGCACAATTCACCCTCCTAGGGTCAAGCCCCTTACCTCTCTCCACACTCCAGCCAGCCTAGATGGCCGTGCCCCCAGTGGCAGCTATGAATAAGCACTAGCACAGTGTGAAACATGTCAGCCAATTTTTTTTTGACCTGTGTACCGTTGTACAGTGTGTATTTTGGATTCCTTATTTTAAAATAAAGGCTTTTATTTTTGAGTGCTGCAGTCCAGAAGACTTTTTCGTTGTTGTTTGCTGTCAATAGCATTGCTTGCACCTTTGTCTTCTGGGAGAAGGTGATTTGAAGGATTCCCACACCTGAGCGGCTCCCTTTCTCTTGCCCCCAGTGGCAGCACCGGACCCCCGCCCACGGCACATCCAAAGATCACAGAGGGCAGCAAAAGACCCGCAAGGGAAGAGAAAACGACCCGTAGCCTGGGTACTATCTAAAGTTGAAAATTAAAAATATGTCCAGCGAGAAAGGAATACACATGGACAAGCAAGCCCCCATAGGTCCACATGTGTGTAGCCCCAGAGAACACATTGTCTAGGCAATGTGTCTCCCGGCATTAATATAACCCAAAGATGGAATGAAAATTGTTAATAATGGTAACTTACATAGGCTACAGGGGTAATTAACTTGATTCCTGGGACAACACGGAAAAGCGATTCACATATGTGTAGGCAGTAATTCCCAACCGCTGAAAAAGTCAATTGTAATATACAGTAAGAAAAGAGTTAATGAAGCTCCAACATAGAAGTGAGAGCAGACTCGGAAAGAAATAGATTAATCCACTAGATAAGATTTAAACAGGGGCAGACTATGCCTCCAAATCAGACTTCTCAAAAAAGAGAGTACTGAGATAAATATACTTGGATGGAACAGAGCAGAAACAGAAGGGAAATAAACCCGCATACTATATCAATGAGAAAAGATTTACCTTGTGAACATATGGCGATCGTGTAGTCCCAGGGGCTCAGCAGCATCTCTGCACTGAATCCCCTGGTCTATATATACCCCCCATCCGGTCACATGGCCCGGAAGTGGACACAGGCTGTACCGCACATGCGCCCGCGCCACTGCATGATGTCATTCCGCATCGCCACTCTGAACCAGAGTTGAGGAGGGCAAAGAGACAGAAAGCAGTGGAGCACTCTTGTGGTGGAATTAGAGAAGACACCCCAAAGGGGCTTTTCAAGGAATGAATGTTGCAGTGGAAGGCCTGCATGTCGGTCAGCAAAGTGGGCGTCCAATCGCAACTGGAACGCCCTTGGGTGTCCATATGATCCTGAGAAAGTGCTAAGCAGAGTCCAGGGCACCCACCGGAGGCAGCGCCACCCCGAGCAAACAGATGGACGAAGATAGAGAAGCTTGGCACCAATAGCTGCACCCGGGTGGCGAAGAAGCATGCATATAATAAGAAAACTTTTGAAATAGAATAATACCCAAAATTGACAACAATGTCCACACAAGAAAAGTTATATGAATGTGTATATAAGTGAATATGTGATAATACAATATACATAAAATCTATGATATCTTCATATCTACAACCATATATATTACTCAAAAAAACCTTGATTACATATATAAAAAGACATATAATTCTTTAAGGGAGTCACAATGATGAGCTTTGCTTTTTGAAGACATTCTATTTTTTAGAAACAAAGGATGCTAAAATGTGTTGTGAAAATGTGTCCTACTACTAAATATTTTAGTAATTATGTTGATTTTTCAGACTCAGGAAATGTTGCCACAAAAAGAAGAGGCCGGGCCCAGCAGCCAAAGCACTGAGTCCAGAGTGCCTACCCTGCGGCCTCCTACCAAAAGGGGCAGGAAGAGGCACCACCTTGATGAGGCCACTGCAGAGTTCCTTCATCGGGCTACTGCTGTCATCACCACGGCACCCGATAGTGCCGAAGGATTTGGATGCTTTACAGCCAACAAGCTGATGGAGGTTGATGTTGAGCAAAGGGAGCTATGTGAGGGGCTCATCATCCAGCTCCTCAGCAAGGCAAGGAAACGGGAGCTAACCCCGAAAACACATCTGTGTGATTTGGAGCACACAGCTTCTCAAATTCAAACCTACCCACCCCATCCAAACTACCCACCTCAGCAAGCCAACCCACCCCAGCAACATGGGGGTCAGTGGCCACATCAGACCCTGGATCCCCAACAAGGCCAGTGGTCTGGGGGGTTTAGGGGCTACTAAACATTTAGTTGTATTTAGGAGTCTAATTTTAGTTTTAATAAGCAATTTTAGGGGGTCACCCATAAAAAAAAATATATTATTTGAGTTGTGTAGGTAATGCACACTCTACCAAAATGGCCTCAGCTGATGTGGATGGAAGTGTGGAAAGCAATGTACGTGGTTCTGTCTGATATGCCACAAATACCAGCCCCTTGCTGGAGTACCACAGCCTGGGGACACATAGGTCTTCTGCTGCTGCTCCCCATCTTTTTTATTTCACGACCTTCTTTGAGCTCCCTGTTGAATGTACTCCTCTGGTGACCAATTACAACATTTATTTAATATTTGTATGCTCTGGGGTTTAGAGGCCTCGCCATTTCCACCATTTGATCGATTGCTGCCTTTCTGTTTATAGAATTATAGTATATGCCAGTAGTATTTATGTTTTCTTTGATTTAATAAAAAAAAAAAAAAAATATGCTTGCCCAAATATGAATTTTGTCTTTTATTCTAATATTTTCTGTTTGGGAGTAGGCAGGTAAATTTCGAAAAATATTAAGGGACACAAATATAGTAGCTTGTAGTTTCAGCATCAAATACATAGGGGATAATGTGGTTGTGCTAAATAGAAACAATATAGAATATATATTATATGGTTCTAAAATATTAAACAAAAAAACATTCAAGAAAGAGGAAAGACGTTGTTTTTAATTAATTCCGTCGGTATCTACAGATAAAATGCTTTTTGGATTATTAGGGCATTGGAAACAATAGTAAAAATGAGCGCTGTATTCAAATAGTTCATAATTGCCGCGTCGCGAATGTGAAATCTCCAGAACGAACGCTAGTTTTACAAGACTGAAGGCTCCCGGCTGTTCATTGCTTCGGAGCATGCGCGTTCGTACCTAGGACAAAAGTCCGATGGTTATCTGTACACACGGTCGGACTTGTTGGGCAAAAGTTTGTCCGTTTGCAGACCCAACTTTTGTCTGATGAAAACAAAAAAAAAGTTTGGTCCAACTTGCTCAAAATGAAGTTTGTTGGGCAAAAGTCCGACCGTGTGTACGGGGCTTTAGTCATAAAGCCTTCTGACAAAGGAGGAAATATAGTGGTTATGGACGTAACCCAATATGGGCATATGGTTTTAGAAATATTGAATTACCAGGAATGGTAAAGAAGAATATCGGAAATATTCCTGGAGTGGATGATAAATAAATAATTATAGGAATCTTATCACTGAAGCCCACTTGAAGGGAATCATTGATAAGAAAACCATAGAATTTCTCAATATTAAAACCCCAAAAATTCTGACTTTATATGCATTGCCAAAAATCCACAAAAGCCTAATCCACCCACCAGGGAGACCAGTAGTGTCTGGAAATGGTTGTTTGACAGAATCGGCAAGTCAATTGGTCGATTTGAGACCACATGCACTTAGTTCTCATATTCAAGATACAGGAGATCTTATTCGTACTCTGGATGGCATTGATGTGCCGGAGGGAGCATGGTTGGTGACCCTGGACGTTGAAGCACTCTACAACTCTATCCCCCATGATTGGGGGGGGGGATAAAGGTTGTGGAGGACTTTATAATCAAAACGGGGTACTGGGTGGGTCCCTACAATCAATTTATCCTTGCCTTATTGCACTTTATTATGATGAATAATGTCTTTCTATTCAAATCGCTCTCACTACCTCCCGGGGGTTGCAATGGGCACTAGATGTGCCCCGTCATACACGAACCTGTACCTGTGGGGGGGGGGGAGCGGGAATTGTTTGTAACGGAGGACCTACAGGAGTACAAGTCAAATTTCCATATGGTAAAGAATAATTGACAATATTTTTTCTAATCTGGCAGGGCTCTCTAGGAGGACCTGATGTGCTTTGTGCAAGCTTTGGTTTTCAATTAATTTTTATTAATCTTTTTACCAAAAACTTTTACATTTATACATGATTCCTTTAGAATTTGCATCATTCCCTTTCCAACATGTAGAATCTTGATAAATATCTGTTAGTTACTTTGTGCAAGCTTTGAAAAGTAATGACTTTATTTTAAAATTTGCATTGACCTACCACCAACAAACTGTAAATTTCCTTGACGTTCAGATAAGGATGGAAGCCTAGGCTCCACCCTCTATAGAAATCCATCATCAGGGAATACTATTTTGAATGCCGCGAGTTCTCATCCGGCACCTTTAATATCAAGTATACCCTATAGTCAATATTTCCGCCTAAAACTAAATTGCCTCCAAATAGGAAGACTTGGAAGTCGAATCGAAAGCATTATGACAATGCTTGCTAAATAGATGATACAGTAAAACGTCTTTAAAAAACGCCTACCAACGTGCCAATAAACAGACTAGGAGTTCCCTGAAGTCAAGGACAAAAAGTAGAGAATTCCAGCGTAAGATTAATTACACGCTACTCCGGACAACATGGTAAAGTTAGGAAAATTATGAGTACATTTTGGTATCTCCTCAAAGGCTGATGAGACTATTGCCAAACACATTAAAGATTATCCAGAAATCACCTTTAGGAGATCTGAATCCCTGAGGGACAAGTTGGTCCATAGTAATCATTTCCATCTAACTAAAAAAGATAATTAAAACATTTATGCTATGGCCCCCATGTAAGAAATGTAACTTTTGTCAATACATTTGGAAAGCCCAACAGATAAAATTGCCAAAATGGGCAAATGTATAAACCTAATTTTTTTGCAAACTGTCAATCGATCGGTGTTGTATACTATATGGAATGCCAGTGTGGGGTTTTCTACATTGGCAAGACCAAAAGGCCTTTCTTTCATAGAATTAGGGATCACGTAGGATTGGTTAATGCAAAAAAATTTGAAAGCCCCATAAGCTGTCATATGGGACTCTATCATCAATTTGACAGCACCAAAATGAAGTACAGTCCCACAAATGAAAGGGGAGGGGATGTAGACAAACAACCTCTACAAAGAGAAACTATGTGGATTTGTAATTTGACAACCACTAAACATCCAGGGCTGAATGATGCCCTTAGTTTCAAACCATTTCTCTGAATAAGATTATCTGGCTGGATTTGTTTCATCCTAGATTTTTATCCTGAATGATTCTTCACTGGTCATATGTGGTGGGGTCCATTGTGTTTGGTTATCTGCATCTTTAAATGTAACGTTCACAAAATGAATTGTGATAAATATGTGAAGGTTCTCTGATGGTTGATACTTGTCCTATTTGCAGTTTCACACTTCTAGTGGGCTGTTTTGGCCCCTGATCAGTTTGGGTAGAGTGGGTTTTCATACGGATGCCCAGGGTGTCACCTTGGGTGCAAGATCAGAACTCCTCTGGCTTTTGCTTGGCGCCAATTGTGTTCCCCCTTCTTCCTGTAATCCTCTTTATTTCTTCATTTTAATTAATGGGCCTTTCCCTGTTTTCTAATCCGTTATTTATAGTGAAAGGGTCCGCTTTGTAAGTGGATTGGCTGACTGTAGGTGGAGTTTCCCTTTAATAGGTTGAAAAATTTGGATTTATTATGTTTTACAGGTGGAGTTGCCCTTTAATAGGTTGAAAATGGATGTATTTATCCATATAATCTTGTGTCTAATCCTTGTCACTACAGGCAGGGTATGGTAACAGGGATTTTCCAGGTATAGTGGAGGCTTTGATATGTCTTTTGCTTATCTTTCCCTCTGTGTCTCCCCACCAACTGCCTGTTTATGGATGGGAATCTGTGTTGCAAATGCAGCTGTACTGCGCTTGCGCAGTCTGCGCCGAAACTTTTCCCAAGGGAGAGAGGCGCTCTAAAAATGGCCGCAGCTGTCTCGTGCATGCGCAGTATGTCGAGGCTGACGTGCAGGAATCTTATCTTTTGTGCGATCTTGCTCCCTGGGATGGGGGGGAGGTCTATGGGGAGCAGCCAATGGTCATCCGCATCCTAGCGGCTCCGTCAGACTGCACAGGGATGGAGGGGGTATTTAAACACCCCAATGGCGATGGTGATGCTGGTGCAGCCACTCGCTGTCTTTGTTCTCTGCAGGTGGATTTTATTTTTTTAGGAATGGTAAGCTGCTTAATATGGCCAACTGATTTCTTTGAGATAAGTGGAAGTGAGATTTTAGCCAGCTGGGTTTTAACTGAATTATATTGTCATTTTTATGAGCTTTTGCCTCCAACATAGGGCTTTTGATTAGTGATCTGGATCCACGTGATCTGTTACCATCATAGGAAAAGAGGAAATTTTACTCTGATATCTGAAGATTAGCCATTATAGGCAAGACAAATGTAACATGTTAGGCTTTTTTAGATGATTGTGACTATGCCTATAGTTACTTAAGGATATATTGTATGCCTCCTTAGGTTTCTTCGTACTTATCTGGCTATATCAGGTTGTTAGAATGGCATCTTTAGATACAGGGTAGGTGGAAGTGGATTAATCAGGTTTGATTTCGGCATATGTAAATTTCTCTAGGACTTAAAAGGGGTTGTAAAGCTTTGTGTTTTTTTACCTTAATGCATCCTATGCATTAAGGTTAAAAAAAACACCTCGCTGTCACCGCCCCCCCCCCCTCCTTGGGCGCGATCCCGCGTTTCTTTCCCTGAGCTCTAGATGGCTTTTTATTGGATGATTGATAGCAGCGAAGCCATTGGCTCGTGCTGCTGTAAATGAAATCAATGACACGTTTGGTAAGTGTCTGTGTTCCCGACGAGCGCTATGCATTTTCAAGTTCAGGCACTGACCTCGTTTTGTTCTGTTTCTTTTGCAGATTTTGTCCCAGTACACCACTGTTGCTGCTGCCACTCAGCCAGACCACCTGGTCCACCCATGGCATCCCCGGGAGGGGGGAGGAGGAAGAAAAGTGGGGCCTGGGGCCAGGCTGGGTACATTGTCTGGCTCGGGTGTGAGGGAGGCTCCAGTTGCTACCAGATGGGAGCGTGCTTCCTCCAGAAGAGGCGGAAGTCGTCCTGCACATGCTGCCTCTCCTTCTTCAAGCTCTGGACAGGGTACTTCAAGGAGGAGAGGCAGTGTGGGCACTTTTCGCCGGTGTCCCCACTTCTCCCGCACGGAGGACCAGGCTCTTGTGACTGCATATGTACTCAGATATGAGCAGATTGCAGGAGCCTGGTGCCTCCAAAAAGGTAGGGCAACCAAAAAACAGCTGTGGGAGGAAATTACAGTGGTAGTCAATGCAGTGGGCAACGTGGAGCACCGTTCCATCAATAGCCTCCAGAAGCGTGTGGGGGGGCATCAAGAAAGCCATTAAGGCCAAGCTGTCTCAGTAGGCTGGCAGGGGCATGTGACCAGCCAGGGTATGGCACCTGCTTATGTGGTGCTCCTCCATCAATACGAACAAGATTACTTGCCACTCATCCAGTTGGACACAATCCAAGGACTCCGAACTCATGCAGGTACGGATGATTGGCAGCATGGTAAGTAACTAGCTCGTCTTTTGCTTTGCGTCAGCTTCTTGGAATTTTCTACCCAGTCTCAAAAATGACACATTAAAATAATTTAAATTCATTTTGGTTTCTTGTCTCTCTCCAGGGGGAGCAGCAGCCCCTGCCAGCTCATCTGAGGAGGCTATGGCTTAAGATGCCTCACATACTGGAGGAGAGGATGCAGCGCTCTCCTGGTAATGAGCATTGTTTTTATAGTGATGGCCTACAAATGTGTGGCCAAAAAGGCGATTAAGCTTGAATGTTGGCAGGCCTGGGTTTAGTCTGCTTCTGTTACTTACAATCATTATGTAACAAGACTAACACATCTGCTTCCTTCCTGGCCACTAGTCAATGTATCCCCAGCTCTTGACCCCTAACATACCTCTTTCTACACACAGCTGTTATTTTGGTGTGTGTTTGCAAGTGTCCCATGTCAAACAGAAGGAAGCAAGCTTGGAATGTTATTCTGTCCCAGAGCCAGATAACTTAAACCAGTGCTACAGTTTAATTTTTTTTTGCCAAAACAAATTTTTGAAAATTTTTAACTTTTTTTTTTAATTTTTAAGAACATCTGTCCCCTGGAGCTTGCGAGGATTCTGCATCCGATTGTTTGGGTCTGTGATCTGACGTTACAAGTTGAACATGTCCAAAGAAAAAATGTTACAGATGTTGTTTAGAAATGGCATACCTTCAATCTTTTTGCTTTTGGCAGGGACATTCAGGCATTCCACCAGCAAGTCATTCCACTCTATGTTTGGAGGACCGCCCCTGCTGTATGACATCACTTCCATATTCCAGACTGGTTAGCATGGAGCTTCCTGTCATGTGACACCGCAGAGAAGCCTGTGCAAACGAAAATCTACATCTCCTACACCTCACGGCCGAGGGGAACTTTGCCAGAGCCAGCAGAGCGGCACCAACAGACCTCAAAACACCCCCATCCTCAATGGACATCATTTTCAAGTGAACCTGTAAGTATATATACTATACTTACATTAATGATCACAGTAGGATTAATTTAGTTGGCGCCTCCACCCCCTTCTTTTTTACACTACACCATCTGCAGTTGCTGAAGCCGAGTTGCCTGAATATCTGGTAAGAAATTCCACTTTTGTCAGGCAAACAAATGTTCCTCCAATTCTAGACCAATTATATTCCAGCAAGGCCAGGATTTGTAAAGGCAAACTTCTTGTGGGGTGGAGCATTGCCTAATCTGAATTGTTGAGTCTTTAGGTGCATGTTCCAAGTATGTGGTGTAGTATGGCACGTTGTCAAAATCACAATCAGGGATGAGCTTCGTGTTCATCGGCTGTTCGATGAAGATCGAACGATTTGGGCCGTTCGCGCCAAATTCGAGTGACGCGAACGGCCCACAATGCACTACGCCATCGCAGTGTCATCCAGGTGCTGTGATTGGCCAAGCATGCACTGTGACCCCGCATGCTTGGCCAATCACAGCGCCGGCAGCGAGGAGAGCAATGATTGGCCACAGGCAGGATGCCTGTGGCCAATTATTGCTGAGGGGGTTTAGTACACGCCCCACACTATAAAAGGCCGCCAGCGCGGCGGCCTTGTGTAGTGTGTTCCGGAGCAGGGAAAGAGAAGCATAGGCAGGGACAGTGTAATTTTTTTCCTTTACTAATCCTGGATTCCTTGTGTTTAGGGACAGAGAAGGATAGGTAGGGAGAGTGTCAGTGTGTTATTCTGTGCTAAACCTTGTTTGTAGGGACAGAGAAGGACAGTGAGGGAAAGTGTCAGTGTGCTATTCTGTTCTAAACCAATCTTGCTGAACCGTATTTGAAATCCTTGAGTTTAGGGACAGAGAAGGACACTCGGGGAAACTGTCAGTGTGCTATTCTGTTCTAAACCAATCTTGCTGAACCGTATTTGAAATCCTTGAGTTTAGGGACAGAGAAGGACACTCGTGGAAACTATCAGTGTGCTATTCTGTGCTAAATCTTGTTTGTAGGGACAGAGAAGGACAGTGAGGGAAAGTGTCAGTGTGCTATTCTGTGCTAAACCAATCTTGCTGAAGCATATTGCAAATCCTTGTGTTTAGGGACAGAGAAGGATAGGCAGGGGACAGTGTCAGTGTCATTGTTGCTAAGCCTCCTGCACAGTATACACCTGAAGGTAGCCCTTATTGCTCTTTTTCCCATCTCCCTGCAGGCCATCCATTAAAATGTCTGGAAGGCAAACAAGGAGAGGCAGACAGTCAGGAGGCAAAAAAAGAGGGCAAGCAGGCTCTGTGTCTGGGGGCAACAGTGCTGGTCGTGGACGCGGTGCATTGTCATCAGCACATGGCCATGGGACACGCTTGTCCTTTTCGGCAGCTGGACATGTTGAGCCACATCATGCCGAAGACTAGGTAGAGTGGATGACCAAGCCCACCTCATCCTCTCTCACCCAGGCTCAGGGTACTGGCAAAGCAGCTGCCAAAGCGTCCTCTTCTCTGGTATCAATGTCATCATTAGTCAATCCTTCCCTAGACCCACCATGTCCTCCTCCTGAGGAGTCCCCCGAACTGTTTGAGCACAGTGTTGGGTACATGCTCCAGGAGGATGCCCAGCGTTTCGAAGGATCTGATGATGATACCCAGATAGAGGAAGGCAGTAGCGTGAGAGCAGAGAGAGGGGATGCTCAAGAAGGACACCAATCTGGCAGTCATGCTCCAGCAGCTGCAGCATACTGCCAGATTGGCTCCAGTGATGAGGAGGGAGGGGATGATGAGGTCACTGACTCCACGTGGGTGCCTAATAGGAGAGAGGAGGAGGAGGAGGATGAGGAGGAGGCACATCTCCAACGAGGCAGGATGCCCTTGGGTGGCCAGCGTATGGGCAGCACACCGACGGAATCACACCGCAGAGCTCCGCCTGTGCAGGGCGCTGCCTCTGCCCGTCATTCAAAAAGTTCTTTGGTGTGGGCCTTTTTTGAGGCGAGTGCATCAGATCGCACAGCTGCTGTTTGCAACATATGTCTCAAGCGTATATCGCGTGGCCAAAACATCAGCCGCTTGGGCACCACATGCTTGATCAGACATATGTTGACCTGCCATGCAGCTGGTTGGCAAGCCTACCTTAAAGACCCACACCAAAGAACAAAGCGGACCTCTCCTTGCACCGCATCAGCTGGGATCTCCAACCCCACTATACCTTCAGTCCTCTCTGAAACCTGCACTGAGAGGAATGAAGGTGTAGAATTAGGTGTGTCACAGCCAAGTACTTGCGGCCACTCTGCTAGCAGTACACCGACGTCCGATTCTAGCAGGCAAATTTCCCTGCCCCAGCTGCTGGACCGTCGACAGAAGTTCACTCCCAGCCATCCACATGCCCAGCGGTTGAATGCTAGCTTGGCTAAATTGCTAGCACTTCAACTGCTGCCTTTTCAGTTGGTAGACTCGGCCCCCTTCCGTGAGTTTGGGAAATGTGCGGTTCCTCAGTGGCAGGTTCCCAAACGCCACTTTTTCTCACGGAAGGCGATTCCGGCTCTCTACAGGCATGTGGAAGGCAATGTCTTGGCCTCGCTGGACAGGGCGGTCAGCGGTAAGGTGCATATTACCGCTGACTCATGGTCCAGCAGGCATGGACAGGGACGTTACCTTTCTTTCACGGCCCATTGGGTCACTCTTTTGGCAGCTGGGAAGGATGCAGGACAAGGTGCAGTAGTGTTGGAGGTTGTTCCACCGCCACGCCTCCAAAATGCTACTACTGGTTGTGACACACCTCTCTCCTCCACCCCCTCCTCTTCTTCTTCCTCCATGGCCTCTTCCTGTGCTTTGTCCTCGGAACCAGCGGTGTTCCGTAGGCGTTCAAGGGGCTACGCAAGTACGCAGGCAAAAAGATGCCATGCCGTGCTTGCGCTGGTGTGTTTGGGGGACAGGAGCCACACTGGGGCAGAGGTCCTGTCTGCTCTGCAGGGGCAGGCCGAGAGGTGGTTGACGCCACGCCAGCTTAAGCCAGGAATGGTGGTTTGCGACAATGGCACCAACCTCCTCTCCGCCCTCCGACAGGGACAACTGACCCATGTGCCCTGTGTCCTTAACCTGGTGGTGCAGCGGTTCTTGGGCAGGTACCCGGGCTTACAGGATGTCCTGAGGCAGGCCAGGAAAGTCTGTGTGCATTTCCGCAGATCTTATAATGCCAGTGCTCGCCTGGCTGAGCTGCAAAAGGAGTTGAACCTGCCCAAGAACCGCCTTATATGTGACATGCCCACCAGGTGGAACTCAACGTTGGCCATGCTGCAGCGGTTGCACACGCAGCAGAGGGCCATCAATGAGTACCTGTGCGACTACGGCACCAGGACAGGGTCAGGGGAGCTTGGGTTTTTTTCACCACGCCAGTGGGGCATGATCAGGGATGCATGCACTGTCCTGGCACCATTTGAGGAGGCCACGAGGATGGTGAGCAGTGACACTGTACCTCTTGTCCACCTGTTGGAGCACACGCTGCGTGGAATAATGGACAGGGCACTTGAGGCAGAACAGAGGCAGGAAGAGGAGGACTTCCTTGCCTCTCAAGGCCCCCTTTACCCAGACAGTGTTCCTTCTGTCCCACCCATCGCACAGGAAGAGGAGGAGGAGGAGGAGGATTGTGTCAGCATGGAGGTGGAGGCTGGCACTCAGCATCATCAGCAGCAGTCTTTTAGGGATGATTTACAGTCCCAAGAAACCAGTGGACTTGTACGTGGCTGGGAGGAGGTGGCTGCGGATCATGTCGTCCTTAGTGACCCAGAGGACTCCGGACTGAATGCCTCAGCTAACCTACGCTGCATGGCCTCCCTGATCCTGCAAAGTCTGCGGAAGGATCCTCGTATTCTTCGGATCAAGGAGAGGGACCATTACTGGCTGGCCACTCTCCTTGATCCACGGTACAAGGGTAAGGTTGCGGACCTTATCTTACCGTCGCAGAGGGAGCAGAGGATGAGACAACTCCGGGAGGCCTTGCAGAAAGGTCTGTGCAACGCGTTCCCAGAGACTGGGAGGTTACAAACTCCTGGTCCTGGACAACGAGTTGCTGAGGCTTCGGGCAGTCAAAGAAGGAGCAGTGGGGAAGGTGGCCGTCTGACCGATGCGTTCAGACAATTCTTTAGTCCGCAGCCCCAAAGTATGATCGGTTCCAGCAACCATCGCCAGCGTCTGATATACATGGTGCAGGAATACCTAGGGGCAAGGTCAGACTTGGACACCTTCCCCACCGAAAATCCTCTGGCTTACTGGGTCTTGAGGATGGATCACTGGCCAGAGCTTGCACAGTATGCAATTGAGCTACTGGCCTGTCGTGCATCCAGCGTTCTTTCAGAACGCACATTCAGTGCTGCTGGAGGATTTGTCACGGATCACAGGGTGCGCCTGTCCACCGACTCGGTTGATCGACTGACTTTCATCAAGATGAACCAGTCTTGGATCACCACCAGCTACCACACACCTGATGCTGATATAACAGACTAATTGATTTTAAAATGTCACATCCCTTCAAGACTGATGCTGAGTGCCTGTGCTGTTATGTTGACTGGCTATCCTCCTCCTCAATGATCCGATTAATGATGATAGCTTGGAAGATCATTTTGGTTTATGGGTGCCGCCACCAGTGGCTAAGGCACAATTTTTCAGCCCCTGTTTAACAGGGGCGTGTAATTACAATTTTTGATGCAATACTTTGCAACAGGGCTCATTGCTGTGCTCCAAGTACAGTATCTGTGAGGGGTTGCAGTGTTGTGCCACCAGTGCCTAAGGCCCAATTTTTCAGCCCCTGTTCAACAGGGGCATGCAATTATAATTATTGATCTAATAATTCACAGCAGGGCCCATTGCTGCGCCCACCAAGAGTAACTGTCAGGCCTTACAGTGTTGTGGCACCAGCACCACCATCAAAGGCCCAATTTTTACTACCACTGTTCAACAATTATATGTTATTACAATTCCTGATATAACAGTTGACAGCAGGGCGTTCCAGCACCCACCAAGAGTAACTGTGAGTGCTTACAGTGTTGTGCCAACACCAACACCTAAGGGGCCAATTTCTGCAGAGTATATACGGCAGGTCCCTACTTTCAAACATCCAACTTACAAACGACTCCTACTTGCAAACGGAAGAAGACAACAGGAAGTGAGAGGAAATCTACCCCTAGGAAGGGAAATTCTCTCCTGTAAGAGTTAATATGGGAAAAAGGTGTCTCCTCTCTACTGATGCTTTATCACCAATCCTTGTTTCAATAAAAACACCACATTTCAAAAACAGTTGTCATTGGGACGCAAAGTGAGGTGAAATGTTCTGAACAGGGGCACAGACAGCAAAACAAATGTTACAGGGGTGATAACCCGTCCCCATGTTTTCCAAAAAGCTTAAAAATAGATTTTTTGGCTGGAGCTACACTTAAACAATGTACGTGTTCAAAATTACAAACAGATTCTACTTAAGAACAAACCTACAGTCCCTGTCTTTTTTACACCGCCTGTATACTGCTGTTCAGAGTATATAGGGCCTTTTTTATTTTGTGTTGCGGGGTTCCCCTTAATATCCAAACAAGACCCAAAGGGGCTGGTAATGGGCTGGGGTGGGGTGATGGGGTAGCTATGCCATTTTTCTTAAAGATTTCCATCCATATTACCGGGACCAGACATTACATTAAAGCCGCAAGCAGTTTTAAATGGCTTTTTTTTCCTTTAGAAATGTCATTTTGTGCAGGGACAGTTCTAAACACGGCAAACACGTGGCACTTCACAGGCATACTTTAGACACCCCCCAGGTACAATATTTAAAGGAATATTTGTCTTTTTTTTTTCACTTTATGCATCATTAAAATGACTGCTCCCGAAAAACGGCCGTTTTTAAAACTTTTTTGCATTGATACATGTCCCCTGGTGCAGAACCCGGGTTCCCAAACTCTGTTTAGGACAATAACATGGATAATAGTCGTTATAATTAGCACTTTAGAATTCGAACGTTCGCATCCATTGTATTTAATAGGGTTCTAATGTTCGTGCGAACTTTCGGTCCGTTCGCGGGTTCTGGTGCGAACCGAACCCGGGGGTGTTCGGCTCATCCCTAATCACAATAATGAGGCTAGCAGTGTGGGTCAAGATTAAAACTTTTTGACGTCCAAACTGTTCAGCCATTGTGATGCTTGTAGTACTGATATAATTGGAAGGCATTATCTTAAGTGGTCTGAGGCTGCCTACATGACTAGGAGCAAGTGTGTTTGTTGGAAGTCCATCCACCTGTCCTACTGTATGCTTGTAGTGTTTATGATGTGAGCAATTTTGTGAGTAACTTCAATTTTTATTTATTTTTTGTCTTTTAGCCAGCATTGGATGCAGCTGGATCGGCACCCCCCCCCCCCAACCCCCCAACCCACCTTGTCACAACCCACTTGTTGATCTGCTAGAAAGGCTGGTTGCCCATATAGAGAGTCGATGAGAAAAAGAGGCCTTCTGTAAGGTTACTGGAGCTCACACAGCAATCTGTGCAGAGGTTGACTGCTAACCAGGAGGTCCTGCAGCAGATCCAAACGGGATACGCATCAAGTAATGCAAACTAAGTGTGCAGACAATCAGTATATTGGGGAACGACTGCTGGCCATACATCAACTGTTAGAACAGCAAAATTGTTTAAATAATGGGCAGCCAGACAGGGGGGGGGGGGTGCCGCATCCCCAATTAGCCACTTCCAACAATTCCCAGTCCCCTCCCAATGGTGAACTCCTAAACCCTGCTCCCTCCTCCCACACACATCTGCCCCTTCCTCAGATTCCACACTCCCCCTTCAAAAACCCCCTGCTGATCACCTCACCACCACATTCCAACTTACCCAAAATTTTGCCCCCCCCTTCCCAACCCTCATGTACACCCCAGCAAGACCCTCCACAAAATTTATATCACCAGACCACCTTGCAAGTCCTTCTTCAGACCTCCTTCCCAGCCCACTTTGTCCAGGCCCCCCATTCTTTCCTCTAAAAATAAGAGCTGACCCATGCCCTTAACTTCCTCGAAGCACACACCCAAGCACAGGCCCTCCTCCAACAACAGCCCCTCATCCAAGTCCAGCCCTACACCTTGCACAGCCACTACACAGCACCACTTCCAAACACCCACAATACACACTTCAGGCCCTCCAAACACAGCCCCAACCACAGCTCTCTCAGCCAAACCCTTCAACAAAACTCTCACAAGTCCCTACCCTCTCCTCGGTCCCCTCACACCTGCCCCCTGAGCAGCAGCAGCCGCCACCTCCCCATTAAAATGCATTTCTCTTGGGGGGGGGGGGGGTTGGCCTGTTTTTGACTTATTTATATAAGTTTGTGTTAATTTTGGCTCCATGTTTTTAATAAATGTTCATATTTCAAAAAACATGTTGTTCTTTCCTGGGCAAATAGGCTTGGGAAGGAATCTCCCTGGCTTTGCAACATTGGCATATATACATAGTTTTTTTTTTTTTCTGATAGCAAACAAGTGCTTTAAATTAAACAAATCACAATCCTCAAATAAGAGACAGGTGTGTCTAGTCTGTTTTTTTGTATTTAGGGAGTGACGTGATGCGCCGCCCGTGACCCTGGAAGACGCAATTTTGTTGCGAAACCACGTAGGACGGAGCGGCGCACCAACGTCACCACCCACCACTACCCAGCTAGGACGGGTTTGCCTGTGTGTGTCCGGCCGGCACCACAGGCTTAAGGCTGAATTTTCATCGTTTAATTATAAGTGTGATTCTATCTTTTAATAAACATACCATACTGTTTTACACACTATGCAAGTTTTATATTTTCTTGCATGGTCTGGCTTATGAGTCCGGGATCCATTGAACCATAGTGTTGTATTCTGCTCTGGGACTGCATCTCCTTTGGGGTCATCTGGATGAGATTGCTCCTAATACACAAGCTTCTCCTGATCCTCTGTAGTGGGGGGTCACGGAGTTTTGGTAAGCGGCTATTACCTTATTTGGTGGTGGATTCCATTTGTCTTCCTCAACAAGAAGATCTCATCACAGAATTTTCTGTTTTTCACCATAGACCATTTATTTTTGTGTCACAACTCTGAATTAAGTGTTTTGATCACCCCAAGGACTCTTAACCCTTCCCAGGGTTCACTGGATAATTTATAGACATTTTTTGTGTCATTTGGAGTATTTATTTATTTCATTGTGCACTGTTTGTCACATTGGGATAATATACTTTGGGATATTAATTTATGTTACAGACATTGTTCATGATTGTGTTTGTATGCCATTGCCATTTACATAGTTCCCAAAGTTTTTTTAACTAAGTTGTGATACCCAACTCTAGGGTTAGCGCAATCATACTTTTTTCATTAGTTTTCACTGTTTTTTGTTCGCAGAAGGTTTGCTGCTTCCCATTTACCTATTTAGTATTATGAGATTCCATTTTATTGATCTTAGCGCAGTTTCTTCCCCCTTTTTTTTTCACTTCTGTTTTGACAACCATTTACTGCAGCTTTGATCACGGTTTATTCTGTGATTATTCACCATGGATATCTTTGACTTTCGAGCCAAACGAACAATCAACACCGAGGGAGTTTTTGACTCCACTCCCATTTCTGTGAAGTCTGATGTTAGTGGCCTCTTCATGAGGCTCAAGAATCTTACAACATCAGAAATTCACACTCAATGGGACATTGCATTCTTGGAAACATACATCAAGGGTGCCATAGTCCCAAGGTGTCAGGAAAGACGTTCTCTCACTCATCCCAGCAATCGGGGTCTCAGAATCTCTATGCACAGGCAGACCCGTTCGGCGCATGCGCGGGCACGCGATAGTGGCGAGCGGGCGCGCGCGGATGCCTATGACGCAGTTTGGCGCCAAAGACTGCCTATTTAAAGAGAGCTGTCACTCTGCATCCTTGCTGTCCGGTCTACAGCGTTTCCTGAAGACCCTTGTTACCTGAACCTCTGATCTAATTGCTCTGGTACCTGACCCGGCTTCCCTTGGCTTCTCCTGTCTGCTGCCCGCCTCTGACCACGGCTCGTCCCGACTTCTCTTCTGCCTTCTCCTCTAACCAGTTTGCTGCCCGCCTGATACACTGACCCGGCCTGGACTTTAACTATTCTTGGATCCTGCTTTGTACTCATCTGCCCGCTTGTGTCTGACCCGGCCTGTCTTCACCAAGTCTGCTTCCTGATCCTCTAGTGCCTGCTGCGGACCACTGCACGTCTCCCATCAGTTATCCACCGCTGCAGTCTGCTGCTTCTACTTCCACCTGCCTCAGTTCCTGCCAGGCACTTGTGCTCCTTTGCCCTCCTGAGCCCCTGTCTGCTCTATCAGGGGTTCTCGAGCCAGAGGTCTACGAGAGGCCACTCCCTGCACGTCGGGCTCACCTACCAGGTACGTGACAGTACCGGACAGCCATGTCTGAGCCCACGCAGGGAGCCTCTCCCATGGAGGAACTCTGCCGTCACCTAGATGGACTTACTACGGCAGTCAGGAACTTACAGGAAGGCTATACCCGCCTAGAGGAGCGTGTCCAGACCCTGTCTAACACGGCACCTGCCGCATCTGGAGCTTCTCCCGCACCCTCGGTCGTCATGTTACCACCTGAACCCCGGGTTCCTCCTCCCGAGAGGTTTTCTGGAGATCGTAGTAAATACAGAGCTTTTCGTAACGCCTGTGAGCTCTTTTTCGCTCTTCAACCCAGGACCTTTTCCCTTGAAACCACCAAGGTGGGCTTCGTCATCGCCCTACTATCAGGCGAACCTCAGTCTTGGGCCCACCGCCTTCTGGAGCATAAAGACACCTGCCTCAACCTCCTGCGCACGTTCTTTGAAGCCATGGATCTTCTCTACGAGGATCCCCAACAAGCAGCCACCGTGGAAGCAGCATTATGTTCCCTGCAGCAGGGTCGCAGGCCCGTGGAGGACTACGTGTCCGAATTCAGACGTTGGAGTTCGGACACAAATTGGAACGATGCTGCCCTGCGCCACCAGTTCCGTATGGGCCTCTCCGAGCCCCTTAAGGATGAACTGGCTCGAGTTGGAATCCCAGCAACACTGGGCGCTCTAATTCTTCAGTCTACCTTAATTGACAGGCGGTTAAGGGAACGAAGAGCTGAACGTACCGCTGGTCCCTCTCGTCCTGTATGGATGCTACCTCGTGTGTTCAACCCTGCTCACTCCGCTCCTCTGGCTCCCGCTCACCCGTCTGCTGATACTTCGGAACCCATGCAACTTGGCCTGCTTCGCCCCTCGCTCACCCCCGAAGAGCGCCAATGGCGGCGATTCAACAATCTCTGCCTCTACTGTGGGGAACCAGGTCATTTTTGTGAGGACCTGTCCTGCTAAGACCCGTAAGTGTTCCTCTATCTTTTCTACCTACTCACCTACTTCGTTTGACAACTCAACTCATCTGGCTGTCTCTGTCTCCTTACAGCTTCCAGGAAGGAATATACTAACTACCGCAATAATTGATTCCGGAGCATGCAGCGGTTTTATGGACGCTTCCTTTGCCAACAGATTCCAGGTCCCCTTGCAACCCCGAGCTAAGGGACTTTCTGTACACCTGGCCGATGGATCAGCTATTAAGTCAGGGCCAGTCATACTGGAAACCGTCCCTTTAAGTGCAACCATCTCCGGTAATCACCGGGAGTTACTTCGCCTGGACATCATTGAATCCCCCCTGTTTCCCATCATACTGGGTATGCCCTGGCTGAGGGCACACAACCCACAAATTGACTGGACCACGAGTAAGATCAGCTTCCCTTCTCCTTACTGTCGTCAGCACTGTGTGCCAGAAGTCGCTGACGCTCCCTCCTCACTGCTCTGCTTAGACGCTGACTCTGAAACCCGCCAGTCCGTTCCCTAAGTTTACCATCATTTTTTGGATGTATTCAGCAAAAAGGGTGCAGAAACACTTCCCCCGCACCGATCCTATGACTGTCCGATTGAGCTCCTCCCCGGGGCAGAGGTGCCATTCTGAAGGATCTTCCCTCTAACCGAACTAGAGCTCGGGACCCTCAAGACCTATATCGACGACAACCTGGAGAAGGGGTTCATCCGCCCTTCTACTTCACCAGCAGGAGCAGGAATCTTTTTCGTCAAAAAAATGACCATTCCCTACGCCCTTGCGTAGACTACCGTGCGCTAAATAAGATTACAATTAAAAAACGGTACCCTCTCCCTTTGGTGCCAGAACTATTCCAGAGACTCGGGGCTGCAGCCATATTCACTAAATTGGATCTTCGTGGGGCCTACAATCTGGTCCGGATTCGTAATGGGGACAAATGGAAGACTGCCTTCCGTACCCGATTCGGGCATTTTGAATATCTCGTGATGCCCTTCGGTTTGTGTAACGCCCCTGCCACATTCCAACACTTTGTGAATGACATTTTCAGAGACTACCTAGACTTGTTTGTGATAATTTACCTGGACGATATCCTGATTTTCTCCTCGTCCTTGTCCATTCACCGAGAGCATGTCAGGAAAGTGTTAACCCGACTCCGTCAGCATGGCCTTTACGCGAAACCCGAGAAATGCGAGTTTGAACAACAGAGCATTCAGTTTTTGGGACTAATTATCTCCATAGAAGGTGTCAAAATGGACCCACAAAAAGTTTCCGCCATCTTGGATTGGCCAATTCCTACAGACAAAAAAGGGATCCAACGCTTTGTAGGATTTGCAAATTTTTATCGCAAGTTTATCCGGGGATTTTCTACTATCATCTCGCCCATCACCAGTTTGACGAAGCAAGGCATACGATTCCATTGGACCCCGGAAGCCCAAGTTGCCTTCTCCACCTTAAAGGATCAGTTTATCTCGGCCGCGGTCCTGAAACATCCAGACCCCGCTCTGCCTTACATTTTGGAAGTAGATGCCTCCGAGATCGCAGTGGGGGCGGTGCTCTCCCAGAGACAGGGTCCCAAGTCGCAGTTGCATCCAGTCGCATTTTTCTCTCGGAAGTTGTCCGAAGCTGAGAGGAACTATGATGTGGGGGACAGAGAGCTACTCGCAATTAAGGCCGCGTTGGAAGAGTGGCGCTACTTACTAGAGGGGGCAGCACATCCTATTTTGATCTACACAGACCACAAAAATCTGGAGTACTTGAAAGTAGCCAAAAGACTGAAACCACGTCAAGCCCGATGGGCACTTTTTTTCACCAGATTTTCATTCCATATAACCTACAGGCCCGGGTCCAAGAACACCAAGCCAGATGCGCTTTCACGGATGTTTAGCGGAGCTGAAGCTCTCTCACCCCCAGACACCATCCTGACTCCCGGAAATTTCCTTCTGCTGCAAGGAGACCTACTTTCTCAGATTAAGCAGGCTTCTACCAATGAGGCCTACCCACCGGATGTTACCCTACAGTTGAAAGACGACCTGCTGTGGTTCAAGGACAAGATCTTCGTGCCTCCACAATTACGGATTAACGTTCTCAAATCTTGTCACGATCATGAACTGGCTGGCCACTTTGGGGTGCACAAAACATCTGAACTTCTCCGGCGCACGTTTTGGTGGCCTCAACTGTCTAAGGACTGCAAGGACTATGTGGAATCATGCATTACGTGCATTCAGAACAAGGGCAGCAAGACCAGAGCTTGGGGTCTGTTGAGGCCTTTACCCATTCCAGACAGACCTTGGAGAATGATTTCGATGGACTTTATTGTGGAACTACCATCATCAGAAAATTGCACTACCATTTTCGTGGTAGTGGACAGACTTTCCAAGATGGCCCACTTTCTGCCCATGAGATGTACACCTTCTGCCCCCGAGACCGCAAAACTATTCATCAAAGAAATCGTAAGACTGCACGGCATTCCTGTGAACATTGTATCTGATCGGGGGGTGCAGTTTACATCCAGATTCTGGAGGGCACTCTGCGAATCTTTAAAGATTGACCTTTCCTTCTCTTCAGCTTATCATCCCCAGACCAATGGTCAGACGGAACGCACAAATCAGACCCTGGAGCAATATTTGCACTGTTTCTCTTCCTTCTCTCAAGACGACTGGGTACCACTATTACCCCTCGCCGAGTTCGCCTACAACAATTCCGTTCATTCAGGGACCAAGCAGTCACCATTCTTTGCGAACTACGGCTTCCACCCTCTGTTCCTGTCTAATAATATTCCAGAGTGTGCGGTCCCAGCCGCCCAGGAGACCCTGAACTTCCTCAGTACCAACAGTAAGTTGCTTCAGGAGACAATGGCAAGGACTCAGGCGCATAATAAGGAGGTGTTCGACAAAAAGAGGAGGGGGGAACTTAACCTTACACCCGGAGATCTAGTCTGGCTGTCCACAGTGAATCTAAAAATGACATGCCCCTCTAAGAAACTGGGCCCCAAATTTGTGGGTCCCTTCCCTGTAACAAGGAAAATTAATGACGTGGCATACGAGCTGAAATTACCGGAATCTTTTCGGATACACCCGATATTCCATGTGTCGCTACTCAAACCTGCAGTCCCAGATCCCTTTCCCAATCGAGGTATTGGCCCTCCTGAGCCCGTGCTCATCAATGGTGAGGAAGAGTTCGAAATCGAGTCTATCCTGGACTGCAGGAAGAGACGCAACCAAACCCAATATCTGGTTAAATGGAAGGGCTATGGCCCCGAGGAAAATTCCTGGGAACCGGAAACCAACATTCATGCCAAAAGATTGATCGCGGCCTTCAAAAGGTCTCACCCAGGTAGGCTGGCTCAGTTGGGCATCCGGAGGCTGCCCGTAGGAGGGGGGCAATGTCAGGAAAGACGTTCTCTCACTCATCCCAGCAATCGGGGTCTCAGAATCTCTATGCACAGGCAGACCCGTTCGGCGCATGCGCGATAGCGGCAAACGAGCGTGCGCGGGCACGCGATAGTGGCGAGCGGGCGCGCGCGGATGCACGATAGCGCGCGCCTATGACGCAGTTTGGCGCCAAAGACTGCCTATTTAAAGAGAGCTGTCACTCTGCATCCTTGCTGTCCGGTCTACAGCGTTTCCTGAAGACCCTTGTTACCTGAACCTCTGATCTAATTGCTCTGGTACCTGACCCGGCTTCCCTTGGCTTCTCCTGTCTGCTGCCCGCCTCTGACCACGGCTCGTCCCGACTTCTCTTCTGCCTTCTCCTCTAACCAGTTTGCTGCCCGCCTGATACACTGACCCGGCCTGGACTTTAACTATTCTTGGATCCTGCTTTGTACTCATCTGCCCGCTTGTGTCTGACCCGGCCTGTCTTCACCAAGTCTGCTTCCTGATCCTCTAGTGCCTGCTGCGGACCACTGCACGTCTCCCATCAGTTATCCACCGCTGCAGTCTGCTGCTTCTACTTCCACCTGCCTCAGTTCCTGCCAGGCACTTGTGCTCCTTTGCCCTCCTGAGCCCCTGTCTGCTCTATCAGGGGTTCTCGAGCCAGAGGTCTACGAGAGGCCACTCCCTACACGTCGGGCTCACCTACCAGGTACGTGACACAAGGAGCCTAAGGTGGGAAATTAGTCCCCAGAGAGGTTAACCTTACTTAGAGGGATGGTTTAAGTACTTCAACGACTCGGGTCTCGATTTTTTGCGCTTTCTTGTGAGGAGAAAGGGTGAGAAATTGGACCGACTCGATGGTGAGATAAAAAATATTAAAGGAACTATTGGTTCCATTTAGAGACGGTGAGGTACTTAGTATAAGGAGTGCTCCAAAAATCTGTTAAAGATCTTGGAGAAAGAAGAAACGGATCAGAAAATTAAGAAGAAAAAGAAATACATGAGAGGCATGGAGGACTAATCGGGCAGGTCTTGTTTTTATGTGGCAAAAGAAAATTGCTTTGGCTAATATGGGTGGGGATGAGATGGACAGCCTGCCTCATGGTGTGGGAGTTACTGGCCAAGGGGCTTTCCCAACCATCTCTCAGGAGAGGGATGTCCCACATCCCACACCCAAGCCAGGCACTTCTTTCAACCCTCCCAGGAACAAGACTAAACCAATTAAGAATGGTCCGGCCCGTATGGGGACCCCTCAAAATGGACCCAACAAAAACAATAAGAATTCAAGGCAGGATGGTCAGAACCAATACTCCTCGGTTGGTCCTTCTAGAGCACAAGACTATCCCCCAATGAGACATAGTTATCCCCTTTATCAAACAGGGTATGATCATGTCAATTCTATCTATTACAATGAGGAGAATAGAAGTCATGGCTTTAATGTCCCTACTCAAAATAGTTTTTTCTCCTTTATCTGACGGAGGTTATAGACCACCGGTTGGGCGATCTGATTATAATAACCAAGGGAGGAATCCCCAGAACTATTTTTTAAACAGTTACCAACAGGGTTTTGGTCAGCCCAGGATGGATTATCCCCTGGGCCCCCCCCCCCCCCCCGGTGATTTGGGGAACCAAAATTGGGATTTTCCCAGGGCTTCAGAGGTCCTATAGAACGAAGAGAGGAACTAGGAGGGGGGAGGCTGCCCAGTCGGCCAAAGAGAAAAAGGATTTAGGGGTTGGAATTTTCAATTTAAGCATACATGTTCTATCAGATCCTGAGAAAAAGCTGTTGGACAAAGGCTTGAAATTTGTTCCACCTAGGAGTTTGAGCAAGTTTTAAACTTATATGGATGTCCCACAAGTATGTGAGGAAACTTAACAGCAAACGCTATATGCTATCTAACCCCATTAAAGAGCGAGTAATCATCAGTTCTGAGTTTCAACATTCAAACTTGTCGAATGCATCTCTCTTTAACCCTCCCGGTTTGCTGGCAGAGTATTCGGGTGTTCAGGGATGTTGTTTTGAGGGACCTTGAATCAATGAAAGTTGAGAAAATTAAAATGCAAAGGGACCTTGAATCAGGTTTAGATTATTTTTGCACTAATAAATCATTAGTCATCAGACCGGCTGATAAGGGGGGGGGGGATAGTGATCTTGGATCGATGTGACTACTTAGCAGAGATGCACAGGATTGTAGATGATAGGGAGACCTACACTCTATTGACACGTGACCCAGTGGTTAAATTAAAAAAAGAACTGGAAGTTATTGTGGATCGTGGTTTAAGTTCAGGTATTCTAAATGACAAAGAGAGACTCTTTTTGGTTCCTAGCGCTCCGCGCACACCAGTCATTTATTATTTACCAAAAGTCCACAAAAGTCAGACTTGCCCCCCCCGGGACGTTCCATTGTCAGTGGGATTGACTCCATTACGTCCCGGATGGGCAAGTATATTGACTATTACCTTCAACCATTAGTCCAGAAAGTTCCATCCTATATTAAAGATACCAAGCAGGTCATCAACATGCTAGCCTCCATTACTCCCAAGAAGGGTCTTTGGTTGGTTACTGCAGATGTGGTGTCTCTGTACACCATCATTCCACGCCACCTTGGATTGGAGGCTGTGAACGTGTACCTAACCAGAGGGTCCGATCTTGTGTTGGCACAAATTGACTTTAATATGGAACTTTTAAAGTTATGCTGCCAGTCACAATTATTTTTGGCTCAATCAACAATTTTATCGCCAGGATAAAGGAGTGGGAGTGGCAATGGGGGCCAAGTATGCCCCCAGCTTGGCCAACTTATTTATGGCCAAGTGGGAGGAGGACGTCGTGGATGCCCACAATAGGCCACACGTGGTCTTGTGGGCCAGATATATTGACGACGTCCTCCTCCTATGGGGATGGCAGCGAGTCTGATTTGCACAAATTTATGGCAGTTTTTGTACTGTGGACCGCTTTGGGTCTTACTTATTAAATTATAATTTGATATGTCTTTGTTTGTGGATTTAATCACTTAACTCCCTAACATCTAGTTTGCATCTCATATTGGGATCGACATTCTTTCCCATATGGGCATTAGGCCTCAAAATTCCCTTTTTGTTGTTCTATCTATATCCATTTTCGTCCACTAGATGTCGTCGTCGACCTCTATCATTGGAACTTATTTGGAGTCCCTTTAGGTACTTATAGGGAGCATTTTATATATTTTGTTGTATGATGTTGTAATCTCCATTTTGTGTCTAATGAATATTGGCCACCTAGACAACGTCATTCACATGATACCGAACTTTATTGAAATTGATAATCTCATGGATTCCTTTCATGAGAATTAAAAAAAATGTAATTCTATTATAAATATTTGGATCGTTCAAATATTACCAGATATTAATATATTAATCATTTGGGGATTTTTTCATACTAATCCTTGGATCATTGGTATTTCATATTTTAGTTTTCTTTCACCCACTTTTTTTGTAAAACTTAACCAATTCCTTTTGTCTCCAATACCAGAGCCTGTAGCTCTTATGGTGCTTCCGGGCTGGTCCTGGGCGCCTGGCCACTGTGTTACATCATTCCGGGTATTATAACCGCTGACTTCCGCATTGCGGCGTCATCGTTGTTTACATCCAGGTTTGCGGACGGCGGTTCAGAACGAGGCTTGGTTTTGGGGCCATCGCACATGCGCGCGGTGGCTCTGAAGGGGGTGTGTCTAGTCTTTTTTTTGTATTTAGGGAGTGACGTGATGCACCACCCGTGCCCCTGGAAGACGCAATTTTGTTGCGAAACCACGTAGGGCGGAGCGGCGCACCAACGTCACCACCCACCACTACACAGCTAGGACGGGTTTGCCTGTGTGTGTCCGGCCGACACCACAGGCTTAAGGCTGAATTTTCATCGTTTAATTGTAAGTGTGATTCTATCTTTTAATAAACATATAATACTGTTTTACACACTATGCGAGTTTTATATTTTCTTGCATGGTCTGGCTTATGAGTCCGGGATCCATTGAACCATAGTGTTGTATTCTGCTCTGGGACTGCATCTCCTTTGGGGTCATCTGGATGAGATTGCTCCTAATACACAAGCTTCTCCTGATCCTCTGTAGTGGGGGGTCACGGAGTTTTGGTAAGCGGCTATTACCTTATTTGGTGGTGGATTCCATTTGTCTTCCTCAACAAGAAGATCTCATCACGGAATTTTCTGTTTTTCACCATAGACCATTTATTTGCACGGGTGTTTTTACTTTTGTGTCACAACTCTGAATTAAGTGTTTTGATCACCCCAAGGACTCTTAACCCTTCCCAGGGTTCACTGGATAATTTATAGACATTATTTGTGTCATTGGGAGTATTTATTTATTTAATTGTGCACTGTTTTTGTCACATTGGGATTATATACTTTGGGATATTAATTTATGTTACAGACATTGTTCACGATTGTGTTTGTAAGCCATTTACATTGTTCCCAAGGTTTTTTCACTTAGTTGTGATACCCAACTCTAGGGTTAGCACAACCATACTTTTTTCAAACATAAAAAGGTGACTTTTTGAAATCTAAAGAACACAGTTCTCATCGAGCAGGCAACTGATTCCGATTGGTGGTGGTGCATGGATTTGTTTTGGGGTTTGCTTGATTTGTGTATTTTCTACTGGCAAGCTGTCTTCAAAATATTTTTGGAGGGGCCAGGTTTAAAAAAAAGAGCACTAGCACATGTAGCAGTTAGGCATTCTATGGCATCCAAACATCATCAAGAAATGTTATCACTTTCAGGGCGAGTCTATTCCAATCAGCCCAAAATCTGACCGCTGCTGCTACATTTTTAGTAGTGTTGCCTGGATTTTGCCTTGTCACTGTTCCGTGTATCTGAAATGAGTAGTGCATCCAACACTCTCCTCCCCTAACAAGCCAATGATGTCTAAATCTGCCCTCTGGGCTTCTTCATTTACTACAACACCAAAGGAGGTGTATAAATGGCCAGATTGCCTTCTTTTTGACAAAGTGGTAATGACAAAAAGGCCAGCCTGGCATGAAACGCATCGAAGACAGAGAATAATTGATATGTGGACATGTTTTTTGAGTTGCGATTTATTTTTGTTACTAGATTGTTTAAGGCCAAGGTCTTTGTTGGCACTGTGTAAAGCCTTGTACACACGATCGGACTTCCAATCTGACTTTTCCGTGGATTTTGGTGCGAAGGGCATTGGCCGTGAAGGTGTTCTGCATACACACGGAACAACATTTTCAGCCAACATTCACCAAACCACATGGTTTTTCAGCTCTTTACCGCCACCTTTTGGGCAACTTCTGCTATTGCTGTCTGATGTTTAGCATTGGTTCCAAGCATGCGTGTTTGTACTTTGGATTTTAGTTGGACAGACTTGTGTACACACGATCGGATAAACGACGTAACAGATTTATTAGCAAAATTTTAAGTATAGCCTCCACCTTCCTTCCACTTTCCTTCCCCCCTCCCTTCCTTCACTTCTTTCACTCCCCCCCCCCTCTCTTACCTACCTGTTCTACCTTGCACAAACGTGGTGTCCCTGTTCTTTTTGGGCTATCTTTATTAAACATATTATGATTATATTACTTTTACTAGAGAGTGGCACTTATATTCCCCCTGGTTCGCCACAGGGGGCTGTTCATGAGCTTTTGCTGGTCCACGGCCCTAACTGGGTGAGCAGGTCTTAATACGAATAATGATTGCACATAATGCTTATATATTATGTATTATTGTATGTATGCTGTTCATTATTATTTATTAGTTTATTGTATTATCTGGTACACAGAATTCCTCCTGAAGAAGCGGTTGAACCTGCGAAACCGGTAGAGGATATTGCCACACTCCACCGCAACAGAAACTCCTCGGGGTCACCCGCTAGTAGTAATTTGTTGTTCTTGGGCGGGGTTATGGCTTGTGTTTTTTTAGAATTTTGTTCGTTATAAATATTTTTTTATGATATTTTTTGTGTCAATATTATCAGTACCGAGACAGTCCAATCAATCCCCCCCATCTAGGTGACCACATATTGGTTAGGCAGCATCAGCAACTGCCACCATGGGTTCACTTGGTTCAACCGTTTTATATGTAACAGATTTATTGTCAGACAGTTGGTGAGCATGAACAGCCAACATTTACTGCTACACACTATGGTCACTAGTCCCACGGAAGCTGCTGTTTGTGAGGGGTCGTCTCAACCAAGGTTTACTATCTAGAAACGTACCTCAGGATTTACCATATTTACATTTATGTTTGTTGGTCGACAATTGTGTGCAAGACAAGGTCATGCCCAACGCCCTTTGGACAAGTCTGACACTGCGGAAAATCTGATCGTGTGTACGAGGCTTTAGTCTGGATCTACCTTAAAAAAACGGGAATCTCTTGCTACATCTCCTTTTGACTGATTCTTAGTCTTTCAAAAATGGTAAACCATTTTGACATCTGTGTGGGTGTGGTAGCATGTCCCCAAAAAAAGACAGTGTGAGTGTAAATTTGGACTTTGAAGCTGGCCATACAATTAAATAATATTGGAGCTCCTAGACCACATACTATGTTTTAATGTTTTTGCATTTTGTTTTTTCCCACTAATTCAAGGTGTAGGGTGTTGCGATGAGGACATGCTGTGCCCCATCCTATGCCAATCTGTGGCTGGTGGGGGGTGGGAGTATATGTTATTTGCTAGCCAGACCTATATCTTGTCATGGCACAGATATATTGGATAACCCGTTATTGACCAGGCATATTCATTTACCTTTTAAGTAAGCCACCAAAATAACCTAAAAGGAGGGTAACAAGTTAAAAAAAAAACTAGAAGGGATCTGAAGGCTTAGTCCAAGTGTGGTCTATCCTGGCTGGGCAGGATCAATGCGGTAAGGATGACCCTGCTACCGTGCTTACTTTACCTTTTTCTGTTCGCTACCCATCCAAGTGAATAAAAAAACTATTACCAAGTTTCAATCCCATATTAATCACTTTATCTGGGGGGAAACAAGGACACCGTTTCTCGAAAGAGGTACTCTTTTGCATCAAAACGCAGGGGGGTCTGGGACTTCCAAACTTATGGTGGTACTTCCAGGCGGCCCAATTGACCCAAATCTCGTCGGTCTACTCAAAGGGTCCCAAGCCAGACTGGCTGTCTATGGAAAGACAGGCAGTTCCTCTTCATATGATTGACTTTTTGTTATGGTGCCCCCCATCGCGAAGACCCCCCATTCTAGCTCCAACCCTCTCTCACTGGCGCTCTGCGACGCTCTCCACAAGCAGAATAAATTAGTCTCCACAATTAGAATATTTATGGTAAGTGTTAGAGGGGAGTGGGGCTGCATGCAAATCCCATGCCTCAATAGATATCCAGCATCAAGGATGTTGATTTCCAGCTCCTTTGTGTATTCAGGAAAGAGGATCACTGCAGCCTTTTCACCGATTCCAACAGAGTATTCCTAGGATCCCATATCTCTTATATCCGCAAACTCCTCTGCTGCCACTTCCAGCAATGTCTGCTCTCTATCTCCTCCCGACTCACCTCTTGCCCAAAAGGAAGCTGCACATTTACCACCAGAACCTGGCCTTCGTAAGGCAAGCCATGATTAACAGCACCAGAGAGAAAGTTATTGTGTTTTGTTTTTTTAATTAACCCTCTGTGCATTTAATTGCAGGCAATATGTATTTTCTATGTATAATGTCAACTAACTATTTAATTCTATTCTTTGTAGGACAATATCCAATATTGGGGAGAGAAGAGAGGAGGCAGGGGAAGTCCCAGCAGTGGACAGACCCACCACCAGTGCCACGGACAGCTCAGCCCACACATCTATCCCCTGACAGCAGTGTTGAAAGCCACACTGAGGAGACAACACATGAGCTAACTGTCCTTCCGTTATGTCAGCCCCATCTATGTCTGTCTATCTACCTAGATGCCTGCCAATTTATATATTTTTTCTTTTGCAGGAATCCAGCGTCAGCCAATACAGGAAAATGCATGGTCGTGGAGGTGTCTGTGGCCCTGGGCGTAACCATGGCAGAGGGTGAGCAAGTTTGTTTCTGAGACTGAGAACAGGGTGCTTGCACTGCTGTAGGAAGTGCGGCAAGGAGAGGCACAGCTTTGATGCCTTCCTTGACCCAAGCAACAAGCGCGCCTGCTTCTGCCGCCACATGTACAACATTATGGAGGACTTGGGTGGAGACCAGGAGATACAGTGTATGGATCGATTGAACATCATCTGTGTTCAATTCAGACAAGCAAAATACAGTGGTGTGCCACCTTCATCTTCAGTCGATCTATACACTGTATCTCAGGCTCCCCCAATGGCCCCCGTGCAGAGGAGTAGCTTGAAGCTTGTGGGCCCCGATGCAAAAATTTACCTGGGCCCCCCCTCATTACCACCCACCACTTCCACCATGTGCTCAGATACATCCACCGCACGCCAAGATACTCAAAGTGGCTTAAGAGTTTTGACTTCCCAGAGTTTCTCTTTACATTAGAGGACAGGGATCAATCACCGCTGGAGAATCAGAGGACAGGGATCACCGCTGAAGAATCAGAGGACAGGGATCACCGCTGGAGAATCAGAGGACAGGGATCACCGCTGGAGAATCAGAGGACAGGGATCACCGCTGGAGAATCAGAGGACAGGGATCACCGCTGGAGAATCAGAGGACAGGGACCCCTGGCAGGTCACTTGGCAGAGCTCCTTTCCCAGCCCAGCACTGTATACAGCTCCTACTTACCCCCCCCCACACACACACACACACACACACATACACACTACACAGGGCTGAAATCACATTTTCTGGCTTTTATGTTGCCCTTCTGACCTGTGAAATTCTCTGGTCAGAACGGCAGTGTAGTGGCAGTAAGCAGATACACCCTGTGCATGCACAGGGTGTATCTGCTTACTGCCACTACACTGCAACTTCACGTGGCTAACTGGCTGTGTTGTAAAGGAATGCGATTTCAGCCCTGCAGAAGAGGAACAGTATAGAGTGCTGTAATGGGAAAGGAGCTCAGAAGCCGGGCATAGTATCCAGGGCAGAGGGGGTGGTCAGGGCTCTTTGGGGGGGGGTGCAACTTGGATCTGGGAGGGAAATGCCATATGACATCAAATCAATTTCTGGTCACCTCCCGGAGATGTGTGTCTTTTCCCCAGTTGTCAGGGAAGTGGGGCAAGCAGACATCCCCAAGGGGGGGGGGGGGGGTACAGAGAATCCCAGCTGGTGACTAGAAGAAACTGACCGGTGTCTTACCTCACCAGTGACATCGGTCCCATCATGGCTATAGGACGGCACTCTCCTCCTCTTGCCTCGCTAAGCTTGGTTAACATTCCATGTTGCCAGCACACAGCACAGACACTTCCCCATCCTGGGCTTTTCTCACCTCGTGCTCCTCTCCATTTAGGAAATGCCTCACAGCTTTTCCCCAGCCAATGAGATTGGAGGGATGTGGACTGTAGAATGCAAAGTAGAAGCCCAGTACTGGATCGTGGCTGTGGGGCCCTAGGGCAGATCAGAGCTGGACTTTGTGGAGGATATGATAATATGACAGGGAGGTTCTGCTGGGGCCCCCTGGAGCTAGGGGCAGGGTTGCGATTGTGACCCCTACAACCCCTTATGCTATGCCCATGCCCCGGGACCTCAGAAGTGCAAGCACACCCCTCTCAGTATCAGCCCCCTCCTCTCTGCCAGCCGCCACGTCCCAGACCCCATTATACTCCCACAAATTTACAGCGTCATCTTGTCATTCTTATATGCATAGGCGCCATCCCCTTTCCCCAATGTGACCAGGCATCCCAGCAAACCTATCACCAGTTGTGATTATATTCACGATCAATAAAAACATTTTTGCTTGACAAATTCTGTCTGTTTTAATTTTTTTCTAGGATGGACAACCGCAGTCATTTGCACTCAGCTTGAGACAAACGCATGCTAAGCCCAAATAGTATGTTGATATACAGTATTAAATGCTGCCACGTGACACGTCTCAGGGGCATTATTGCTGTGTATTAGTGAATGCTTGTGTTGTCTGCTGAAGAGTAATCCACAGTGGATGGGTCTTTGCTAGGTGATGGGGAAGCAATAAATTGCCACCTGATTAAATCCCTAAAAACCTGTACCTTCCTGCAACTACATTGGTTGCAAGCAGCTCCCCTTCAATGGTATGGGTCATTTTGGGACATCAAATATGACATAAGATAACTTTTGTATACTCCTATTTGCTGCCTTTACTTGTTACCCACTCCTGACCTCTGCATTCTGTATGTTACATAATCCTCAAACCTGCATTTTTGTAAATTACAGACACCTGATTTATACTCTGCATGTTCAATACATTTGGACACTGAGCTCTGTACATGTTTTTAACCCTACTGTTACAGGTTTGCCACACTTATATTTTGCCATTGTACACAGTCCACACCATCTCCTTCTCCACTGGTTGTCTGTGGGCTAGAGGGAGGGGTGCTCGGGTTCAGACTCCACCCCTGTTATGTGGGAGGCTCTTGCCAGGTAGGCTGTACGGGGCCCCATGTTTTCTAACAGCGGCCCAACCTAAACCAATTGGCTTTCCTCCACCAAGCAAATGGAATATATTTCCCTTTGTACTGTATTGCCCTAATAGTCCCGGTTGGGTGTCAGCGCTGAACTGATGTCCATACATTTTGAATACCATTTCATTATACAGGCCATGAGAAACATCCCAAAGCTCTCCATGGGCCTCCACCACTGAAGCTTTATACAATCTTGCAGCCATAGCAGTGGTCAAAAAACAACTCCAGCCAACATAAATCTTTATAGATTTCCTAAGGATTCTGATCAAATTTAAATTTGGTTGGAAAATGCAGGCATGGAGCGTTCAATGATAGAGGACTTCACCCCGATGATAAAAGCAGACACACGTGGAGATACATTTTTGCATCTGTTCTGTACACTTCAGTACTGATTGTTTTTTCTGCAAGGTGCAAAAAAGGAAAAATTAAACCAGGTTCAATACCTACTATTTTTCCCCAAGTAACAAAAAACGAAATTTTCAGGACACAAATGGGAAAGAAGACCATCTAAAATAGCTAGAACAGATTACATGAGGGCCGGAAGTTCTCAGTCATCTTCACTGATCAACAAAAGCTGCACATGTAACGGTCATCAAGCAACCCAACATAAAACTGTAGAAAAGAACGATGTTGGTACACAAACAAGCCTTTATGACTTTCCCTCTGCTGAGTCAGAAGAAACGTACTACAAAAATAGCGAAAAAGTGTCGTAAACTTGGATTATTCTATAATAATTGCTTGTTTTCTTTTGTATAATCTAAATATTACACTGAATTTGTACCATTCCCCTGAAGAAGCCAATGTTTTGGTGAAACATGTTGGGATAATTCGCTTTGTAATTGCATTCAGTGTACTATATTATGTACTCATCAATATATTTGTCAATATTGTATAAAAAATTGTGTATAATAAATTACGTCTTCTTTTAAAAGAAACACCGCTATAATCCCAATCCTCTCTCCCTTTGCTTCCACCAGAAAAAGTATGACTTCAAGAAGGATTCAACTGGACGGTGTTTTTTCTTCTTTCCGGTGTAGATTAATTAATATTCACCTTGGCTTAGCTACTCTCCAAAACTGGAAGGTGCAATTTGCAAGCATTGCACAACTTTTTGCCCAGCCAGTTTCTCGTGAGATACAAAGAGCGTTAATACCTAACTACGCCTTTAACAAAATATAAAGATTTCAATGAAACTGCACGGAACCATATTTCAACATCTTGGCATAAAAATGTACAAGTGATTTTGGAGCTCTCGGCTCTGTGGGATTTACAAAAAGCCCAAGGAATGTTTCCTCTGATGTCTATTACATAACATCCTGAAAATTTTCAAAGTTAGACTAATCATTTGCTTTCCTGACAAACCGATGGGAGTTTAACCTCCAGCATGAACAAACCACTTATTTCCTGTTAAAAAATTATAAGAATTGACTAGATGATATGCGCTATGTTTTTTACTCCCACAATCTGAACTCACTCAGGAAATTATTCTTTTACCGCTACTGTTTACTATTATGCCGCGTACACACTACCTTTTTTAATGTCATTGAAAAAACGTCATTTGTCTCGACGTGATTTTCCGTGTTTCCTCCCAAGCCTGCCTTGCCTACACACTATCGTGGATTTTTTTTTCCGAGTAAAGCGCGGTGACATACAACACGTACGACGGCACTATAAAGGGGAAGTTCCATTCGGATGGCGCCACCCTTCATGTTAGTAAAGTTTGTTGAGAGACGATTCGCACTTTTCAGCCTCGTGCTTTTCAGTCCGTTACAGCATGACGAATGTGCTATCTCCATTACGAACGCTATTTTTACCAGAACGAGCGCCGTCTCATACTTGATTCTGAGCATGCGCATTTTTTTTCTCGTTGTGATTCTCTGCGTTTTTCTCGGCGGAAAAAATGCTGGAAAGCCCACACATGATCATTTTTAATGACAATTTTAAATTTTTTTATTTTTCTCGTCATTAAAAATGGTTGTCTGTACGCGGCATTAGACTTGATTTTCTTTGACTTTTTGTTGTATGGTCGTAATGATCACCACATTTATTGTATGGTTTACTGTTCTGATAATATACAATAAACATACTGAAAGAAAAAATGTACAAGTGTACAAGTAATTTTTTGGAGGAGATCAGAAAGAAAGCAGAAGCAACTAAATAGACAGCGCTGTGAAAAGGCAAGTTGAAGAAAATCTGAAAAAGTTATTTCTTATTTTGTGGTACACATGACATTGCTTTACGTGGGGAAAAAAAAGTACAAACGGAAAGGTGCAAAGTCTGTGCCAATGTTGCATTGATGCAGGAGATGTGATCCTAAAGAACCATCTGGAAAATGAACTAGTTAATGCACGTTATACATCAGTTTGTGTTGAAAATGAATTAATTACATCATGTGAAGAAACAGTACAAGAAGATCCAGTATCCTTAAGTAACATGTCAAATTGGCAATCATTGCTGATGAAAGGGCTGACATATCCGGAAAGGAACAGATGAGTACATTTTGTAGACACAAGCCGCACCGTAGATGTCATCAGAGAAGAATTCCTTGGATTTGCAACCTTAAAAGAAATGGATGTTATCTCAATTGCAAAATATGATTATGGATACATGTTCTAAATTTGGATTAAACTTAGAAAAACTATGGCCAAGCATATATAATGGATGCTCTACAACTGCAGGAAATGACGGTGGTGTTCAAGACATAAAAAGAAAATATCCTAAAAGCTGTTTTTGCTCACTATCCTGCACATAAACTCAATTTGGTTAACGACCTGAATGCTGTTCCTGATATACAGAATTCTATTGGCATAGTGGAAGCCATCATGTTTTTCCATGAGAGTCCAAAAAGAGGGGGGCCTGGTCTTGCGCCACCCTAAGATGGACGCCTGATCCGAGTCCTCCTGCTCAACGGAGCAGCAACCATCAGCCACAGGGTCCCCAATGAGCTTTCCAACTATGGGAAATGGGGGACGAATCTCCTCAGCCACCCACAACCCACGAGAGTCGGGTCCGCAGCCGGCAGGCAATATACCCGCAATGTTTCGAGTCACACAGGGAGAAGGCCATGCAGCCACAGCACCAGCACAGCCAGGTATACCGCTCGGAGGCTCTTCTCTCCTCACAGATAATGGACACAGCCCAACACAGCCTGCACAAAGCCTCAGCATGTCCGACCTCCAAATGGTAGCTATGGACATCAAATCCACCCTGTCAGCAGCAATCACAGATCGCAGACCTCAGAGCCGACTTACAGGCTATCGCATCCAGGATGGCGACAGTGGAGCGGGCCTCGGCTCGCCATGCGAACACCAACAAGCAAGTGCAAAAATCCTCTGACATGCACCTCTCACACATCATAGAGATCCAGAGACACCTAGAGGATCTCGATAACCGTGGCCGCCACCACAGTATTCACAATTGAGGAGTCCCAGAAACAAAATTGATCAAAACCCAAATAGAGAAAACTCCTTAAACCATTTTTAATGATCTTTTGGATAGATCACCAGACTCCCCTATAGAGTTTGAAAGAATTCATAGAGCCCACAGACCAAGAGGATGGGATACTGATCCCCCTAGAGACATCATATGCTGCTTGGTCAATTTCCCCCTTCAAGAGACAATCCTAAAAAAAGCCAGAGAGAAAAAAAAGTGTGTGTTTTTCAATGGATATTAAATCAAACTTTACCAAGACCTCCCAAATATAACACTTCAACAACGCAGAGCATTATATCCATTTCTGGAACAAATTGCGAACCAGGGGCATTCTATACCGATGGAAATTTTCATTCTGCCTATCTGCCAAGTGGAAAGGCCATACTGCCCTGCAACATTCTGTGAAATGTTAAACATACCTACTGTTGAAGTGCCAGAATGTTATAATTCACCCTGATCAGTGACACCTGGATTGAAGTCACCAAAAACTACACACCTAGGCGTTCAAAAAGGAACCGTGACCGCCGTCGCAGATCTCCAACAGAGAAGAGGAGAAGGACAAGGAAGCCCAAAATTATCCCCATCGCAGAGACCGTGTGGATTGCCTAGACCAGTGTTTCCCAACATAATGCGTAATTAAATCTAGGTTACCAAAAGAAATAGGTTTTAATGTTTGTTTAGTGTATATAATAAATATTTATATTTATGAAATCATTTACAATGCCTATCTCCTCTATTTCAGATGATGAAAACAAGCCTGACCTCAGTAATGAACGACATTGGAGGACAATTGCAACAAATATTTTAATTTTGGTTCTTCATTGAAGATGTACTCATAGCTTATTAAGGTATTGTGATACACATAACACCAAATCATTAATATGGAACTCTACAATATAATTTTTATGGTATATGCATTTTATATATTGTCCAAATGTGATTTCTCTGTTGTAGAAATTAATTTCCTTTCTATGATGTGTATGCTCCCCTGAAGAAGAAAATCAAATTTAAGGCTGGGTTTCACACATGTGCGGTGCAAATTTGAGTTCTGTTTTCACAGCTAATTGACAAAGTAGTTGTTCAGCGTTTCATGGCAGTTTTTGATCAGTATCAGGTCAGGATTGCATCAGTATCAGGACAGGATTTTCTCCTGTTCACAACGGAACACATCTGCGAATCAGATGAATTCCCATAGAATATAATGGGCCTGAATTCGCACCTGAGCCGGACCGCACTGCCTAGAAAAGATCTATTGTAATGTTTCACAATATTTGTATTAATCAAGATTCTATTAACTTTTTTTACTACTAAGAAATAATTCTCATTCACTTGATAGACCAATGACCTAGTACGGCTAAAGTCCCTTTTTGAGGGTTCTCTCCTTACATCAGTAATGAAGGTGTTCCTAAACCCAGTGCACCATACTCAGCCACAACAGATACACTTGCAATCTCATACCCCCCCCATTCCAATCCTCAGCTGGCAGTGGGGGGGGGCTAAACCGTAAAGGGTTCGACCCCCTGCAGGGACGACCGATTATATCAGGTATCATCTTCCTCAATGAAAGACTGGGACAGTGGCTGGACAGGCAATTACAGCCTTTAGTCCAGCAGCTTCCTGGATATCTTAAAGATACAAATCATCTTCTTAAAGTTTTAGAGAATTTTGAATGGAAAGCCTCGTACACACGGCCGAGTTTCTCGTCGAAAAAAACACGTTGTTTTTTCCGACGAGATCCTTGGACAAGAAACTTGTCCCGGCCGAGTGTACAGACGCTCGATTCAAAGAACCCACGGTTCTTTGAAAGTAGTGTACACAGTGACGTCATCGACTACGACAAGCATTCGCTCGTCACATTCGATGCCGTCGCCGCCATCTTGGTATACCCTACCTATGCCTAGGAAGCTACCGCGCATGCGTCAAATTCATTTCGAACATGCGTGGGCTTCCCGGAGGACAGGTAAGTGTACACACACTCACTTTTCTCGTCGAGAAACAGGCTGACGAGAATCTCGACGAGAAAATAGAGAGCAGGTTCTCTATTTTCTCGTCGAGATTACTTGTCGGTTTTCTTGACGAGAAACCATACACACGAACGAATTTCTCGGCAAGACATCTCTGCCAGCAAGTTTCTTGCTGGTTCTTGCCGAGAAACTCGTTCGTGTGTACGAGGCTGAAGAGTATTTATCCGTGGGTTACATGTAATGTTGCGAGTCTATTTTTGTCAATTCCCCATGATTTGGCTATTATATCAGTATCTTTCTTTTTAGAAATACTTACGGATTTACCAATTGAACAGAGAGAATTTATTGTGGAAGTCTTGGAATACCTACTTGTCCCACAACTATTTTTCATTTGATGGGGAGTTCTACCTCCAGAGATGCGGGGCCACGATGGGGGCCAAATTTACACCCTTATTAGCCAACCTCTACATGGGTTGGTGAGAGCGGTCCCGCATCTTTGGAGGGGGAACCCCTTTATGTCTTTTATTAGGCTAGATTTGAGATTTATAGATGATCTCTTGTTTATCATAGAGGATGGTACTTCTAAGCTTATTGCCTTCTTGGAGTATCTGAATTGCAATAATAATAACCTCACCCCTTTACTGGTGAGGCTGAGAATGATGTCTGTGGGCATTTTTTTATGTATTTTACACATTTTATAATTAAACATGTGGTGCTATGATGGTACCTCCTTCATTGGAAAGAGTATGGTAAAACTGCGCTAAAAGGAATAAAAAAACTAAAATCAATGAACACAAGCAGCAACTCTCCTGTATGACATAAATCACAGTATAGCATAAATATAAGAAAAATAGAATTGCACTAAATCTGTATTCCACAAATCGATCTTTCAGATTTATTGATAAAAAGTTAATATAAAAGTCCACCCGTACTTGTAATTAGGAGCTTTTCGAAGTGTCTGATGGAATGAGCCACCAACTATCACCCTGTGTGTAGAATCCGCCACCAAATAATATGGTTTGCTTCTTACCAGCTCCAAATGATCGTCCGTTACAGGGGATCAAACAGCGCATTTGGTTTAAACCCAGCCTGGGTCTTTTCTCCCTGTGTAAATGTACACCTGTCCACAGGGCACCTCTCGTTCATCAGTCACTATGAGTAGATGATGACCCTGGATGATGCCATCCTCATGGAGGGAAAAGCAGATGAACGAATTGTCAGGGCAGAGTTGAGCAAATCTTTCAGGGTTTGGTTTGTGAATAGATTTGTGAATCTTGCTCGAAGTTCACAAATTTTGTGGTGAATCCCATTGAAGTATGTCTTTGTTTGCAATGCTCTTTGGATAGAGGTTCCTCAAATAAAAGAGTAGTGGCTTTTCTTAAAGCAGCAAGGAGTGGTGATACAATTAAAGAACTATACTAACTTACCTCCTTCATTGCATGGGAGACCTATATGGAGAGAGTGTACAGGATCCCTGGATGGTTTAAAGAGCAAGGGTTATTGAGCAAACCAATCTAATCCAAAAGATCCCTGGTTTAGTGGATGGAACGCTCTCTGTTAGGGATGAGCTCGGTGTTCGAGTCGAACATACGTTCGACTCGAACATCGGCTGTTCGATCGTTCGACGAAGATCGAACGATTTGGGCCGTTCGCGCCTAATTCGAGTGACGCGAACGGCCCACAATGCACTACGCCATCGCAGTGTCATCCAGGCGCTGTGATTGGCCAAGCATGCACTGTGACCCCGCATACTTGGCCAATCACAGCGCCGGCAGCGAGGAGAGCAATGATTGGCCACAGGCAGGATGCCTGTGGCCAATTATTGCTGAGGGTGTTTAGTACACGCCCCACACTATAAAAGGCCGCCAGCACGGCGGCCTAGTGTAGTGTGTTCCGGAGCAGGGAAAGAGAAGCAAAGGCAGGGACAGTGACATTTATTTTTTCTTGCTTAACCTGGATTCCTTTAGTTTAGGGAAAGAGAAGGATAGGTAGGGAGAGTGTCAGTGTGTTTTACTGTACGAATCCTTGTTTCTAGGGACAGGGAAGGACAGTGAGGGAAATTCTCCTTGTGCTATAGTGTGCTTTAAAAAAACATTTTTTCTAGGGACAGAAAACTATAGGTAGGGAGAGTGTCAGTGTGTTTTACTGTACGAATCCTTGTTTCTAGGGACAGGGAAGGACAGTGAGGGAAATTCTCATTGTGCTATACTGTGCTAAAGCATTCATCATCAACCATCTTTGAAATCCTTGTTTTTTGGACAGTCAGGGAAATTGTCGTTGTGCTATTCTGTGCAAAAGCAATCATCCTCAACCATATTTAGAAATCCTTAAGTAAAGGGACAGAGAAGGACACCTGAAGGTAGCCCTTATTGCTTTTTTCCCATCTCCCTGCAGGCCATCTATTAGAATGTCTGGAAGGCAAACAAGGAGAGGCAGACAGTCAGGAGGCAATAAAAGAGGGCAAGCAGGCTCTGTGTCTGGGGACAACAGTGCTGGTCGTGGACGCGGTGCATTGTCATCAGCACATGGCCATGGGACACGCTTGTCCTTCTTTTCGGCAGCTGGACATGTTGAGCCACATCATGCCGAAGACTTGGTAGAGTGGATGACCAAGCCCTCCTCCTCCTCCTCATCCTCTCTCACCCAGGCTCAGGGTACTGGCAAAGCAGCTGCCAAAGCGTCCTCTTCCCTGGTATCAATGTCAGACTCATCATCAGTCACTCCTTCCCTAGACCCACCATGTCCTCCTCCTGAGGAGTCCCCCGAACTGTTTGAGCACAGTGTTGGGTACATGCTCCAGGAGGATGCCCAGCGTTTCGAAGGGTCTGATGATGAAACCCAGCTACAGGAAGGCAGTAGCGTGAGAGCAGACAGAGGGGATGCTCAAGAAGGACACCAATCTGGCAGTCATGTTCCAGCAGCTGCAGCATACTGCCAGATTGGCTCCAGTGATGAGGAGGGAGGGGATGATGAGGTCACTGACTCCACGTGGGTGCCTAATAGGAGAGAGGAGGAGGAGGAGGATGAGGCACATCTCCAACGAGGCAGGATGCCCTTTGGTGGCCAGCGTAAAGGCAGTACACCGACGGAATCACACCGCAGAGCTCCGCCTGTGCAGGGCGCTGCCTCTGCCCGTCATTCAAAAAGTTCTTTGGTGTGGGCCTTTTTTGAGGCTAGTGCATCAGATCGCACAGCTGCTGTTTGCAACATATGTCTCAAGCGTATATCGCATGGCCAAAACATCAGCCGCTTGGGTACCACATGCCTGACCAGACATATGTTGACCTGCCATGCAGCTCGTTGGCAAGCCTACCTCAAAGACCCACACCAAAGAACAAAGCGGACCTCTCCTTGCACCGCATCAGCTGGGATCTCCAACCCCACTATAACTTCAGTCCTCTCTGAAACATGCACTGAGAGGAATGAAGGTGTAGAATTAGGTGTGTCACAGCCAAGTACTTGCGGCCACTCTGCTAGCAGTACACCGACGTCCGATTCTAGCAGGCAAATTTCCCTGCCCCAGCTGCTGGACCGTCGAAAGAAGTTCACTCCCAGCCATCCACATGCCCAGCGGTTGAATGCTAGCTTGGCTAAATTGCTAGCGCTTCAACTGCTGCCTTTTCAGTTGGTAGACTCGGCCCCCTTCCGTGAGTTTGTGCAATGTGCGGTTCCTCAGTGGCAGGTTCCCAAACGCCACTTTTTCTCACGGAAGGCTATTCCGGCTCTCTACCGGCATGTGGAAGGCAATGTCTTGGCCTCGCTGGACAGGGCGGTCAGCGGTAAGGTGCATATTACCGCTGACTCATGGTCCAGCAGGCATGGACAGGGACGTTACCTTTCTTTCACGGCCCATTGGGTCACTCTTTTGGCAGCTGGGAAGGATGCAGGACAAGGTGCAGTAGTGTTGGAGGTTGTTCCACCGCCACGCCTCCAAAATGCTACTACTGGTTGTGACACACCTCTCTCCTCCACCCCCTCCTCTTCTTCTTCCTCCATGGCCTCTTCCTGTGGTTTGTCCTCGGAACCAGCAGTGCTCCGTAGGCGTTCAAGGGGCTACGCAAGTACGCAGGCAAAAAGATGCCATGCCGTGCTTGCGCTGGTGTGTTTGGGGGACAGAAGCCACACTGGGGCAGAGGTCCTGTCTGCTCTGCAGGGCCAGGCCGAGAGGTGGTTGACGCCACGCCAGCTTAAGCCAGGAATGGTGGTTTGCGACAATGGCACCAACCTCCTCTCCGCCCTCCGACAGGGACAATTGACCCATGTGCCCTGTGTGGCTCACGTCCTTAACCTGGTGGTGCAGCGGTTCTTGGGCAGGTACCCGGGCTTACAGGATGTCCTGAGGCAGGCCAGGAAAGTCTGTGTGCATTTCTGCAGATCTTATAATGCCAGTGCTCGCCTGGCTGAGCTGCAAAAGGAGTTGAACCTGCCCAAGAGCCGCCTTATATGTGACATGCCCACCAGGTGGAACTCAACGTTGGCCATGCTGCAGCGGCTACACACGCAGCAGAGGGCCATCAATGAGTACCTGTGCGACTACGGCACCAGGACAGGGTCAGGGGAGCTTGTTTTTTTTTCTCCACGCCAGTGGGGCATGATCAGGGATGCATGCACTGTCCTGGCACCATTTGAGGAGGCCACGAGGATGGTGAGCAGTGACAGTGCATGCATCAGTGACACTGTACCTCTTGTCCACCTGTTGGAGCACACGCTGCGTGGAATAATGGACAGGGCACTTGAGGCAGAACAGAGGCAGGAAGAGGAGGACTTCCTTGCCTCTCAAGGCCCCCTTTACCCAGACAGTGTTCCTTCTGTCCCACCCATCGCACAGGAAGAGGAGGAGGAGGAGGAGGAGGAGGAGGATTGTGTCAGCATGGAGGTGGAGGCTGGCACTCAGCATCATCAGCAGCAGTCTTTTAGGGATGATTTACAGTCCCAAGAAACCAGTGGACTTGTACGTGGCTGGGAGGAGGTGGCTGCGGATCATGTCGTCCTTAGTGACCCAGAGGACTCCGGAGCGAATGCCTCAGCAAACCTACGCTGCATGGCCTCCCTGATCCTGCAAAGTCTGCGGAAGGATCCTCGTATTCTTCGGATCAAGGAGAGGGACCATTACTGGCTGGCCACTCTCCTTGATCCACGGTACAAGGGTAAGGTTGCGGACCTTATGTTACCGTCGCAGAGGGAGCAGAGGATGAGACAACTCCGGGAGGCCTTGCAGAAAGGTCTGTGCAACGCGTTCCCAGAGACTGGGAGGTTACAAACTCCTGGTCCTGGACAACGAGTTGCTGAGGCTTCGGCCAGTCAAAGAAGGAGCGGTGGGGAAGGTGGCCGTCTGACCGATGCGTTCAGACAATTCTTTAGTCCGCAGCCCCAAAGTATGATCGGTTCCAGCAACCATCGCCAGCGTCTGATAAACATGGTGCAGGAATATCTAGGGGCAAGGTCAGACTTGGACACCTTCCCCACCGAAAATCCTCTGGCTTACTGGGTCTTGAGCTTGCACAGTATGCAATTGAGCTACTGGCCTGTCCTGCATCCAGCGTTCTTTCGGAACGCACATTCAGTGCTGCTGGAGGATTTGTCACGGATCACAGGGTGCGCCTGTCCACCGACTCGGTTGATCGACTGACTTTCATCAAGATGAACCAGTCTTGGATCACCACCAGCTACCACACACCTGATGCTGATATAACAGACTAATTGATTTTAACATGTCACATCCCTTCAAGACTGATGCTGATGCTGAGTGTCTGTGCTGTTATGTTGACTGGCTATCCTCCTCCTCCGAGTCCTCAATGATACGATTGATGATGATAGCTTGGAAGATCATTTTTGTTTATGGGTGCCGCCACCAGTGGCTAAGGCCCAATTTTTCAGCCCCTGTTTTACAGGGGCGTGTAATTACAATTTTTGAAGCAATAATTTGCCATAGGGCTCATTGCTGTGCTCCAAGTACAGTATCTGTGAGGGGTTGGAGTGTTGTGGCACCAGTGCCTAAGGCCCAATTAAGGCCCAATTTTTCAGCCCCTGTTCAAAAGGGGCATGTAATTACAATTCTTGATCTAATAATTCACAGCAGGGCCCATTCCTGCACCCACCAAGAGTAACTCTGAGGGCTTACAGTGTTGTGGCAACGCCACCACCACCACGAAAGGCCCAATTTTTCAGCCCCTGTTCAACAGGGGCATGCAATTACAATTCTTGATCTAATAATTCACAGCAGGGCCCATTGCTGCACCCACCAAGAGTAACTGTCAGGGCTTACAGTGTTGTGGCACCAGCACCACCATCAAAGGCCCAATTTTTACTACCACTGTTCAACAATTATATGTAATTACAATTCCTGATATAATAGTTGACAGCAGGGCGTTCCAGCACCAACCAAGAGTAACTGTGAGTGCTTACAGTGTTGTGCCAACACCAACAACTAAGGGGCCTATTTCTGCAGAGTATATACGGCAGGTCCCTACTTTCAAACATCCAACTTACAAACGACTCCTACTTGCAAACGCAAGAAGACAACAGGAAGTGAGAGGAAATCTACCCCTTGGAAGGAAAATTCTCTCCTGTAAGAATTAATATGGGAGAAAGGTGTCTCCTCTGTACTGATGCTTTATCAGCAATCCTTGTTTCAAGAAAAACACCACATTTCAAAAACAGTTGTCATTGGGACGGAAAGTGAGGTGAAATGTTCTGAACAGGGGCACAGACAGCAAAACAAATGTTACAGGGGTGATAACCCTTACCTATGTTTTCCAAAAAGTTTAAAAATAGATTTTTGGGCTGGAGCTACACTTAAACAATGTACCTGTTCAAAATTACAAACAGATTCTACATAAGAACAAACCTACAGTCCCTGTCTTGTATGCACCGCCTGTATACGGCTGTTCAGAGTATATAGGGCCTTTTTTATTTTATGTGCGGGGTTCCCCTTAATATCCATACAAGACCCAAAGGGGCTGGTAATGGGCTGGGGTAGGGGGGGGGGGTCATGGGGTAGCTATGCCATTTTTCTTAAAGATTTTCATCCATATTACCGGGACCAGACATTACATTAAAGCCGCAAGCAGTTTTAAATGGCTTTTTTTTCCTTTAGAAGTGTCATTTTGTGCAGGGACAGTTCTAAACACGGGAAACACGTGGCACTTCACAGGCATACTTTAGACACCCCCCAGGTACGATATTTAAAGGAATATTTGACTTTTTTTTTTTCACTTTATGCATCATTAAAATGACTGCTCCCGAAAAACGACCGTTTTTAAAACTTCTTTTTGCATTGATACATGTCCCCTGGTGCACAACCCGGGTTCCCAAACCCTTTTTAGGACAATAACATGCATAATAGTTGTTATAATTAGCACTTTAGAATTCGAACGTTCGCATCTATTGTATTTAATAGGGTTCTAATGTTCGTACGAACTTTCGGTCCGTTCGTGGGTTCTGGTGCGAACCGAACCCGGGGGTGTTCGGCTCATCACTACTCTCTGTATTGAAATACATGAAAAAAATTGTAAAAAGGAACTAAATGTTCATAGGTCCATAATCATACTTTCATAAAACGCAAACTTAAAAATTTGGTACTGTATATTTTCATTCAAATTGTTTCCTCTTATTTAACCCTTTTATGTCTGTACTCACCATAAAAGAGAGCCTTGGCTCCTGTGATTCACCGCTAGTACTACCATCTTATTCTTGATTATAATATTATATAATTTTTAGTCTTTTTTAGGTATACAGGCATCCAATACCATCAGGATACCATATTTCACATCCCAGATTCCGACAAGGCGCTCTCGGAAGGACGGCGGTGAGACAGCTATCGGACGAGGTCTAGAGAGCAACACCGGCAGAGACAGGAGGATGCACCTGTTTACAGGAGCCGTTCGCCAAGAGACCGCAACAGGGTTTCTGAACAACCCCCCCCCGCACCACCACAGGCCATGGAGCGGCGTGGCGAGGACCAGGTGATCTGTACTATTTGTTTTTCAGGATATGACGATGGCGAGGAAACTACGATTCCGCCCTGTGCTCACAAATTCCACACCAACTGCATCCAGTGATGACTTCAGCAAAAGCAGAACTTGTCCTCTGTGCCGGGCTGCTCTTCCCATCCCACAACAGCCCCAGAGACCAACACTGACCACGTACTCAACACTGACCTGCTCAACTACAGGTTTGCTATTGAGGTTGATGAGAATAGTGAATAAAGGTTTAAAAAAAAAAAAGTAAATAAAATGTATACATGTAAATATTTAACATATTTCCTCTATACAGGATGCATATAGTAGTATTATAGTAATTGATGTTTTGAATTTGTATATATATATATATATATATATATATATATATATATATATATATAAAAATAATATAATATAGTATAAATAACAGATATTTTCTTTTTATACAGGATATTTGTAGTAGTAACGGTAGTGGTTTATTCTTTGAAAAAAAACAATGTTTAAAAATGTACACATGTAAAATGCATAAATATAGAACATATCTTTATATAGGACGTTTGTAGTAGTTTTATGTATTAATATAGAAGTATACTTGCATAGCACAACAGATATTTTATTTTTTACAGGAAGTGTACTAATGACACTGGCAGGGAAAGGGTTAACACCAGGGGTGAAGTGTGTCCTTATTGGGTGCTTGCTAGCTGTAGGGAATGGACAGACTGGGGGAACAGAGATCTTAGCACAATGTGTTCTTCTCTGTCAGAATGGCAAAGGACTCTTGGTTGAATCAGAGTACATGAAAAAAGTTGGAAAAGGAACAAAATGTTTGAAGGGCCATAATCATACTTTCATAAAACGCACAATTAAAAATTGGTACTGTATATATTTTAATTTCTTCCTCTTATTTAACCCTTTCATGATCAGGGGCTTGTATGCACCATAAAAGAGATCCTGGCTCCTGTGATTCACTTTTATTTATTGCTTCTAACTGTGATTCTTATCAATTTTATTTACTGTATTTATCGGCGTATAACACGCACCCTAACTTTAAGAGGGACGTTACAGGAAAAAAAACTTTCCACATCCCCCTGCGTATAACACGCAAGCACAGTTTACCCTCTATTTTCAGGGTAAAAAAGTGAGTGTTATACGCCAATAAATGCAGTATATTTAATCGCTATTACTACCATCTTATTCTTGATTATACTATTATTATTGCAACAAATAACAAACAATAATAATAGCTCGCAATTGGAGAGAAAATAAAAGCCCAAATATAGTAGAATGGATATGTGAAATGAACGAAATACAATATATGGAAAGACAGATAAGAGAAGAAGGATACATAAACAGTCAAATGCCAGAAATCTGGCAAAAATGGGGTGAATTTCGGCTCTCGGAAGAATATATATAAATGGAAAAGAAGGGAAAATAAGGGGGAGATGGGGGGGCTGTTTTTTTTCCCCCTTTTCGGATGAATGGATGGTAGGATGAAGGGATATGAAAGATTGTAGAAGCAAATGTAGTTTAATGGTGAAGAGTGTATTTTTTTTAACGATAAAGTAAATTATACACATCAAGATTCGGTATATTGAATAACAAGTGGGAACAATGTATATTGTAATTGAATCTTGTAACAATGTAAAAGTTATTTGTTATATGTCTTCAATTTCTTTTTATTAAGCTTTTTTTTGCTCAAATACAAACACTAGCCCTTCACAAATACAAGCGCTTATGGTATCAGTGAAACTTAAGGAGATATATAATACACCTCCCTCTAATTAGTCATACATTGGTTGCCAATTAAGGCTGAAGCTGCTACCATTTAGGCCGGGTTCACACTGGTCCGACAAACGTTCCGAAAACATTGGGAGCTCATGTCGCATGACGTGTGAAAATCAATGTTTCCCTATGAGAGCCGTCTTAACTGATCCGACACAAGTCGGTCCGACTTTGAAAATGCTCCCTGTACTACTTTGGTCTGACTTTGATCCTACTTCAGCCCATTGAATATCATTGAAGTCGGATCAAAGTTGGATCCTCGTCCTAACCATCTGACATTTGACATCCGACATGGTGATTACAGCAGCAGTAAAAGGAATTTATCTCACCCTGGGATTGTTTTGATTGGTCAAAGGACGAGTCAGACTATCACAAAGTCAGATCAAAGTAGTATCCTGTTCATGAAAGTCGGATGGATGTCGGACCAATGTAGGACCGATGTAGGACTGATGTCGCAGAGAAAAGTAGGATGAAAGTTGTATGACTGTCGTGTCGTACCAGCGTGAACCCAGCCTTAACCTGCTAAACAGCAGGTATCAAATACATATAAAACCAAATCGAACAGGTCAGTGCTACATATAAAATTGATACTATCAACTTAAAAATATATTATAACTGATAAATTGCATGAGCAGGGTTCAAATGTAATTACAAATCGACTTTTGCTTGTCTCATAATTACTTTTGGTACAACCATACATTTTATTCTCAAAAAAGAGGTGTTGCGATGGGCGCAAAGTTTGCGCCCAGTCTCGCCAATTTATTTATGGCAGAATGGGAGGACAAGTTTGTTTTTGCAAAAAGAAAAGAAGGTCTCCTGTTTTACAACAGGTTCATTGACGATCTATTCTTTATTTGGGAAGGTAATGAGTGCTCTCTACATGAGTTTTTGAAAGAACTTAATTTGAATAAAAATATCCTCCGGATAAGGAAAAACTGCTCCACTGAAGCAGATTACCAGCAGGAATCAGAAACACTATATCAACGCTTCCGAGAACGAGGGTACTCCCACCGTACACTACGTAGAGCAAAACGAATTGATAGTAAACGTCTTAGAGTTATTAGAAGTGAAGGAACGCAACAAAAATAGGATTTTTATAACAGCTTACCTGTAAAATCCTTTTCTTGGAGTACATCACGGGACACAGAGCGACATAGTCATTACTAATGGGTTATATAGATACCTTCAGGTGCTGGCACTGGCAACTTCCAAAACCGGAAGTACCCTCCCCTATATAAGCCCCTCCCATCCGGGAGCACCTCAGTTTTGTAGCAAAGCAATAAGTGTCCCTAAAGAGGGGCGGGAGCTCTGTGTCCCGTGATGTACTCCAAGAAAAGGATTTTACAGGTAAGCTGTTATAAAAATCCTATTTTCTTTCTCGTACATCACGGGACACAGAGCGACATAGTCATTACTAATGGGATGTCCTAAAGCAATGCCCAATGAGGGGGGGGGATACACCATACATAAGCTGGGCGCCATCAGACATGAGGATCTTTTGCGGCCTGCAACACACTGCGCCCAAAGGCGACATCCTCCTGACTTCTAACGTCCACCTGGTAGAACCTAGTAAACGTGTGTACTGAAGACCATGTTGCGGCCTTACAGATTTGAGCCAGGGAAGCCTGGTGATGCACTGCCCATGAAGTTCCAACTGCTCTCGTGGAGTGCGCCCTAACTTTGAACGGAGGCGGTCTCCTTCTCAAGCCATAGGCTTGCATTATGACCTGTCGAATCCACTTGGCTAAAGTAGATTTTGACGCTGCCTGACCCCTTCTGGGGCCTTCCGGCAGAATAAACAAAGTATCCGTTCTGCGAATCTGAGCAGTGGCTTTTAGATAAGCTTTAACTGCTCTTACTACATCCAAAGAATGCAATAACTTTTCCTCTACCGAAGTAGGTTTGGGGAAAAAAGAAGGAAGAACCACATCTTGGTTCAAATGAAACCTCGATACCACCTTAGGAAGAAAGGCTGGATGAGGACGTAACACTACTCTGTCCTTATGGATAACCAGATATGGCTCCTTACAGGACATAGCTGCTAATTCCGATACTCTTTTAGCCGAACAAATGGCTACTAGAAAAATCAATTTCCTGGTGAGAAGCACCAAGGAAATATGCTGTAATGGTTCAAATGGTTGTTTCTGTAGAACCGACAGAACCAAGTTTAGATCCCATGGACATATGGGAATATTAACCGGAGGACTAATACGCATCACTCCTTGTATAAAGGCTTTGACTAGTGAATGCGAAGCCAAGGGCCTTTGAAAAAATATTGACAAGGCCGAAATCTGACCCTTGATAGTACTCAAGGCAAGCTTCCTATCTACAGCCCATTGTAGGAAGTCCAGAATCCTACCTATTACGTACTTATGTGGATGCCATTTCTTGGCCTCACACCACGCGATGTACGCCTTCCAGATTCTATAGTAGATCTGCCTGGATACCGGCTTCCTGGCATTGATCATGGTAGATACCACAGCATTAGAGAGCCCTCTCTTTTTTAGAATGTGGGCTTTAATAGCCAGGCCGTCAAACCTAGGGCTGGTAAGGAAGGGTGGTATATCGGTCCTTGCGAAAGCAGGTCCGGACGATGTGGGAGGGTCCAAGGACTCCCCACAGACATTTTTACAATCTCCGCGTACCATGCTCTTCGGGGCCACGCTGGAGCCACCAGAATCACTGGTTTCTTTTCTACCCTGATTCTGCGGAGTAATCGAGGTAACAATTGTGGCGGTGGGAATGCATATATCAGCTTGAACTGATCCCAAGGGAACACTAGGGCATCCGAGCCTCAAGCTAGGGGATCCCTTGTCCAAGAGACAAACCTGTCCACTTTTGTGTTGAATCTGGATGCTAGCAGATCTACATCCGGTGTTCCCCACCGCTGACATATTGTCCGGAAAACCTCGGGATGAAGGGACCATTCCCCTGGGCATAATTGTTGGCGACTTAGAAAGTCCGCCTTCCAATTCTCCACTCCTGGAATGAATACTGCAGATATGGCTGGGACATATCTTTCTGCCCATCTCAGGATGTAATTTACTTCCCTCTGGGCTGCACGACTCCTGGTGCCCCCCTGATGATTGATATATGCCACTGCTGTGGCATTGTCTGATTGAATTCTGACAGGGGACCCTTGGAGATTGGATGTCCATGCTACTAGGGCATACCGGGCTGCTCGTATCTCTAAGAGATTGATGGGCAGGGCCTTTTCCGCATCCAACCATCTGCCCTGGAGAGACCATTGCTCCAGTACTGCTCCCCAGCCTATAAGGCTGGCATCTGTAGTGACCACCTTCCAGGAAATCGGACTGAAGGATTTCCCTCTTTCCAGATTCTGGGGAACCAACCACCAGCGGAGGCTCTTGCGAACGGAAGGGGACAAGGACATTGGTAAGTCCAGAGCCTGAACTTTTTTGTTCCAGGCTGACAGTATGGCCCCTTGCAAATTCCTTGAATGGAATTGACCGTAGGGTACTGCTTTGAATGATGCCACCATTTTTCCCAGCAGCCTCATGCACAGGCGTATGGATGGCTGTCTTTTTGAACCCACTAAGTGGATCAAATCTCTCAAAGACGACCCCTTTTCTTGAGGCAAGAAAATTTTTCTCTGGTCTGAATCCAGCCTTAGCCCCAAGTATTCCAGACTTTTGACTGGTTTTAGGGCTGACTTGTCTCGGTTGATAATCCAACCGTGATATTCCAGATACTTGATTGTCTCGTGAACAACCACTTCTAGTTTTTCCACTGAGTGGTCCATCAGCAACAAGTCGTCTAGATATGCCATTATCGTCACACCTCGTGTTCTTAGATTGGCCAACAGTGGGGCCAGAATTTTTGTGAACACTCGTGGTGCTGTGGCCAGACCGAAGGGTAAGGCTCTGAACTGAAAATGGCGCCCTTCTACCGCAAAGAGTAGAAATTTTTGGTGGGCTGGAAAGATGGGAATGTGCAAATAAGCATCTTTGATGTCGATCGAGGCTAACCAATCCTCCCCTTGTAGGGCAGTGGCCACCGACCGGATCGACTCCATCCGGAAAGTCCTGATATGTAGGAATTTGTTTAGCCCTTTTAGATTTAATATGGGCCTCACGTCCCCGTTTGGCTTCGGGACTGTAAAGAGGTTTGAGTAAAACCCGAACCCCCATTCTTCCAGGGGAACCTCTATAATTACTGCTTGGAGCAATAATTGTTCTAGTGCCAACAGGAGGGATCCTCTCTTCTGGGGATCTCTTGGCACGTTTGACCTTATAAAGTGGGAAGGAGGGGAGTTTTTTAACTCCAATTTGTATCCCAGATTTACTGCGGAGAGCACCCATCTGTCTCTGATCGTGTCCCGCCAGGTCTCTGTGAACAACTGAAGTCTTCCCCCCACCCGATTGAGTGGGGGCAACCCTTCATGCATTTGACTTTGGGGGAGGTTTTGTACCTCTCCTGCTCCAGGGCTTCTTGTTACCCTGCAATTGTCCCTGATTTTTACCTCCGGGATTTGACCGAGGAGGCCGTCGGAACTGTTTCACAGCCGATGTCCTAGGGACTGGAGAAGCCGGCCTCTTAAAAGAGGGACCTCTAACTCTATTTTTAACCGGCAAAAGTGTACTTTTACCGCTGGAAATTCTCTGGATATATTTGTCCAGGTCTTCCCCGAATAAGCGTTCACCATGAAATGGGAAGCTGACCAGCAATTTTTTACAGGGAGCTTCAGCAGACCAGTTTTTGAGCCATAGAAGCCTGCGCATATGTACTACAGACAGCGTAAGGCGGGAGGCCTGATGGATTGAATCCTTTATAGCGTCCACCGCAAAGCATAAGGCTCTAGGTAGATCAGCTAGGGCAAGAGCCTGCTGATCTGGCAAGTCCCTTAAGACCTGTTTCAACTGATCCTTCACTGCTTGGCAGACCCCAATAGCTGCTACTGCTGGTTGTGTCACCAATCCTGCTGTAGAAAAAGCAGATTTTAATAAGGACTCCAATTTTTTATCTATTGGGTCCTTGAACATTTGGACATTATCCACCGGACATGTCAGTGATTTATTCACACAAGAGATGGCTGCGTCCACTGTAGGGACCCTCCATTTTTTGATGAACTTATCCTCCATGGGATAGACCACCGGAAATCTCTTGGGGGGAGTAAATATTTTATCAGGATGCTCCCAATCCTGGTAAATGAGCCCTTCCAGTAAAGGATGGATCGGAAAGGAACAAACAGTCTGGGGAGCTTTTAGCGACCCCAACGAGGAGACAGAAGTGGATGATGGCTCCGCAAGGGGCATTTTAAATGCTGATCGGACCATATTAGTCAGGGACTGAACCCATAACCTTTCAGCATGTGATGCTGAAAATGGCTCTTCCACTGTTGATTCCTCTACAACAGAATCGACCTCATCCTGATCCCCTTCAGGCAGGTCGATCCCTGTATGGGACTGTTGCTCTACTAACAGGCACTCTGAGGGAGGAGACGGAGATCGAGCGCTTTTTTCCTGTGACAGGGAAGCAGCGATCAATGCTGACAATCTCTCTTCCAGCCCTCCCAGAGCTGAGGAAAAAACCTCCTCTGTTACATACACAGGAGCAGGTGAACTGAGGACAGCCACAGTACCAGGTACTCCTGAGGGTGCTCTACGGTCACTAACCTCTGATTCTTCAGGGGAGACTGGTGCAGCCGAAGCATGCCCAAGATCCTCAGAGCCCGATGGAGACCCCCTATTCCTCCTGGAATTTCTAGTCCCGGAGTTTTTAGACGGCATATTCCTAAGCCACAAAGCTGAGGTATTCCAGCCGAAATACACCACTTACTGACAATAGTCTAGCACAAATGCTGCTATAAAAACAGTTGGTGTCTACTAATGTGCCTTTCTATGGGGATGCCTGCATCAACCGCTTGCTGTATGCCCTTTTTTTTTTTTTTTTAAATGTTGCCAGCTCTGTCTCTGCACTCCATAGCCAGCTCACAACACATAATTGTGGTTTTTAACATGCTGAGACGCCCGCACATGCGCAGAAGCGCTGCGGCGCGCACAGAGCGTCATCCCCCAGGCTCCGCCCCCTTTCCCGGCTCACCTCTATAGAGGCGCGTGCACGCGCGCGGCCACGTGCGCCTTCGGCGCTAATTTCGAAAAGGGAAACTAGGGACAAGAGCCAGGGCCCCTTTTTGCCGCAGGCCGGGGGATGGACGAGCATTGCAACATGGCAGAGGAAGCAGTTTCCCACAAGAGAACTCACCATCTGCCTGGACTTGCTCTGATGAAAAGAAACTAGTCCACATGACAAGAAACGTTCCACAGCGGCCTCTAGTGGATAAACACAGGTACCGCAGTCTAATATATTAAATATATATATATATTTTTTTTTTCTTGACCACCATTAAAATTATTACATTTTTTTAGTAGTTACAGGCATGCACAGATATTAGCGGGAATACCGTTAGGTAACAGACAGAAAGACAAATTAGGCTTGGGGGTCCCCCAATAGAACCAAGTTCCTGGGGGCCCCCACTTACCTGTCCCCCGCCGCAGGACTTTGTTTGGTCCACAAAAGCCCAAACTTCACCTATCACGGCAGGCATTGTAATCAAACCTTCAGGGACCGGGTTCCCAAGGATTCCACTCCCCTGGACCTGTATAGCATCCTGCACAGAAAACATCTTGGTCGTGGGTATGACCAGAGCTCTGGATCCCAGGGTCCAGCTCTCCTAAGAGAAGCATTTACAGGCAAAACCTTGCTCTTCTTTGCAAGGCCCGGGTACCGACCGTTTAGCTATGAAGCTTTTTTGGTCGGATCTGGAATAGCTTACTGAGGCCCAAAAGAACCTGTACGCAAGCTCAGTGAAAAACACATGTTTCTTCTTGGCCAACACCTTAGACACTGGCAAAAAACTGAGGTGCTCCCGGATGGGAGGGGCTTATATAGGGGAGGGTACTTCCGGTTTTGGAAGTTGCCAGTGCCAGCACCTGACGGTATCTATATAACCCATTAGTAATGACTATGTCGCTCTGTGTCCCGTGCTGTACGAGAAAGAAAATTATTTCAATGGACGGTGAGGTTAATTACTTCCTTCGGTAAACAATGGCAACAAGTCAGATCCATATTAACGGAACACTGGCACATCCTGACAAGATGTAAGACACTAAAAGAGATAGTAGGTGAGAGACCACTCATCACAGCAAAGAGAGCTAAAAATCTAAAAGATGACCTTGTTCAGGGAGAATTTAAACGTCCTACCAATAAAAACTGGTTAACAACGATGCCAAAAATTACCGGCATGTTTGCATGTGGCCACTGCGGCACATGCAAGCATGTAGACAAATCAAAGGTGTTCAGGGACTCTGAGTCTAAAGAGCTATTTGAGATCAGATCCTTTATTAACTGCGCCACATCGAGGGTGTTATACATCCTGGAATGTCCGTGTCAGTTACTATATGTAGGCAAAACGAAACGCCAACTGCGGATCAGGTTCTCAGAACACCTTAAAAAGTATCCGTCTCAAAGAGGACACTCCAATAGCACAACACTTTTTACAGTATCACCAAGGTAAAACTACAGTACTTAAAGTAAAGGGATTCTATGCCCTAGACCTCCCAGAGAGACGTGGGGACTTTGATAGAGTGTTGATTAAAAAGGAGAAGACATGGATATTTAGGCTCCAAACACTTCAACCGAAAGGCCTCAACACTGAACTCAGCCTCAAGGTATTCTTGAAGCCCTAATACCCTTTATTTTCTCCACATTACACAGTGGTCCCCCTAATATCTGGGTACTGAGCAAGTTCACTAGACTTTATCTCATGAATTAGCCTAATGTCACTTCATGACATTATAGGTTAGCCTATATATGTCACCGAGTCCAGACGAAGCTACGCTATCTAGATAGCGAAACGCGTTGCCGTCACGTGACGTCGGCTACGCAACCCCCGTTCAACACAGCCGTGGAGCCGAGAGTGGTGTTTTCAGTGTGGATGTTACCGCTGACGCCGACATTGAAACAGACGAACCATCCCGGTGGAGCTGAAGAGGACACCTGCAGTAAGGATCATACTGCCGACGTGGGTAATGTTATCAATAATCTCCCGCCGTGGAGTACAGCGCTCATAGCTTACAGCGGACTGAGCAGATTTAAAACTACCCTGTCGGAAAGATCTGCTCCAGCACAGCAATCAGCACAGTTGTCCTTTGCAATATAAAGTCAGATCCCGGGATGGTAACGTATTGAACAGTTTCCACTGACTACCATTGCATATTCTTAGGCTAAATCAGCCTGAATCCCTTTGAGTTACACTATATGGATAGCGGTCTCCTAACATCTATGTGGAAATGAACTTTGTCCACCCCTTCTGAATGAATATTGATTCTATATGACCTTTAGACATAGCGGCTGATGGTAAAATCTATAAACGGCTGATGGTAAAATCTATATGAACTCTAATCAGTAATTCCAGCCACTGCTGTTTAACGGATAACCAAGTTCAATAATTACTTAAACCCACACAACGATTAGGAAGGCCTATGGTATTCCTAAAATTATATAGTTGGGATCACCACTAAGATTTGGCAAGTAGCAATGGTTTGTTGTTAGCCCCGGGGTGATTCGCAGTGAAGCTGGATATTTGTTACCTCCCATATGATTTAATTTTCCTTATTTTCACTTTATATTATAAACAATATGTAACACTTTAACAGCTTCACTCCGAATTTTGTGCTGACGTCCGGACCTTTTGTGTTGTGTGTGTCCCCCTATTTGTAAATGGTTATGTATGTTAGTCCTGTCCTGTCTGGTTGATCACCTTGCCATACTGAGATCACCAATCTTGGTGGTTGTCAGTAATATATGTATGCAGGGCAGGACTTAGGGTGGTGGGGGCCCCTGGGCTTGAGTCACTTTCGGGCCCTACCTTCTATACAAATACATTACTTTAAATAGACGTAATACGTAACTGCCAATAACCAATCAGCAAACCTCAAGATGACTGACATTTAATTTAGCTAATTAAATTACATTTTTATATATATAAAATATTATATATATATATATATATATAAATTGTGGTTTAAGATTGTAGATCGGAAGGTGTGGTATATGATGTTGTTAATAGCTGTCAGCCTGCTCTGAGCCTGCCACTGATGCCCTCAGCCGAAGTCTGTCCTGTCCTCAGCACTTACTTGCTGAAGGAGGCAGGCAGCGGGAAAGCCAAGTATATCACTCCGCCAGCAGCAGGAACTGTGACCCAGGACTTTATGCAAGTGCGGCACTGGTTGTTGTGTCAGTCTGCCAGTACTGAAAAGGAAAAAAGAAGTCCCTCTATTCTGCAGTCTCTTGAGCCCCTCTGGATGAACTGAATGCCCCCCTCTCCCCACCCAGTAAATATGATTCACCACCAGTGGGCCACAGGGGAACATTATTTGTTCACACTATGTATGCCATGTATACTACATTATGAAGTTTAAAGCTGCCGGCCCCCTTGTTAAAGTGATGGGACCGGGCCCCCTACAAGAGGCCCGATGGTACTCCCCATCAGCAGCCCTGGCTGCAGACATCCCACTGGTCTGATGGGGGGGGTTTGCTGCTGGACACAGCTAAATTATAGATATGCATATATATATATATATATATATATATATACATAGATAGATATATATATGTATATATATATATATATATATATATATATATATATATATATATATATATATATATATATATATATATATATATCTATCTATCTATCTATCTATCTCTGTGTCCAGCAGCACCCCCCCCCCCCCCACTGGTTATCAGCTATATTATATACAGGTATAGTGGCTGAGCTGTCCACCCTGAGACGGTCTGATAACTGGGGGGGGAGAGGCTGGAAGTGCTGCTGGACACAGCTATATACACAGATATATATATAAAATTTAGCTGTGTCCAGCAGCACTCCCAGCCTCCCCCCCGGTTATCAGACCGTCTCAGGGTGGGCTGCTCTGCCACCATACCTGTATATAATATAGCTGATAACCAGTGGGGGGGGGGTGCTGCTGGACACAGCTATATATATATATATATACATACATACATACATACACATACACACACACGTATATATATAAAATATATGATATACCTGTGTCCAGCAGTAAAAACAACCACCCCCCTCTTAGCACTCCTCCTTCTTACCACAGCAGCTCTGGTCAGCTCAGGTGTGACTGGTAGGGTTGCCACCTTTTCTTCAAGCCAAACCCGAACACTACAGTGGCGCACAACATCTTTTTTTCTTGTATATGCTATAAGATTGTAAAAGACAAGACCTGGGACACTTGGTTGCTTCCAGGAGAACACTAATGCGTTGCGCAGTGGATGGGGCCGAATTCTGAGTGTTATGCATGGAATACAGGGGTCAGGAATATTTACTGTGCAAAATGCAGGGGACAGGAGTGTGGAATGCATAGTAGGAGTCATGACTACAAAACAAAAAGAGTACAGAAGTTAAGGGTGTGTAACACAGTGTAGGGGGAAGAGCGCAAAATTCCCCCCCCCCCCGCAAGCAATACTCTCCTCCATGGTACACTTTTATCAAATATCCCAACTCCCTCTTCTGCAAAAAAAAATAAAAAAGCCAGCACTAATCTTTATGCTCACTCTTCACGCCACCAACAAAAATAATTCCCCCCCTCAAAACAAATCCTCTTCCTCCCTTCCTCAGCACAAGTCCTCCTCCACTATGCCCTGTCCTAACCCCCCCCCCCTTCTTCCTCATCCCAGCACTTATCCCTGCCCCCCTCAATTCCCCCTCCTAATAGAAATCCTCTTCCTCGACCAGTACAAACCCTCCTTCCCCCCAATACCCCTCTCAGAAATAATCCTCTGCCAACACCAAATCCTACCTCCGAGCAGAGCCTCCGATTCCAGTAGAACATCTTCCCCCCCAACAAAAAAATCTCCTGTAGTATAAATCTCTTTCTCCTCCTCCCACTCCCCCACCAAAAAAAAAAAAAAAAAAAAAAAAGGAAATCCCACTTCTAGCACAAACCTCTCCCTAAAAAAAAATCCCCCTTCCCAGCACAAATCCCTATCCCAGCACAGCTCCTCATCCCAGCAAAAATACCCCACCCCAACATCCCCAAAGCATAAATCCTCCTCCCAGTACAAATTCTCTTCCCCAAATCGGGGAAGGGGGTTCCAGCACAACATGCTCCTCATCCTGGAACAATTCCTCTCCCCTTGTCCTCTCCTACACAAATCCTCTCCCCAGTTCCATCACATATCTTCTCACCTAAATCCCCCCTGCCAGTACAAACTTTTCCCCCACAAACACAAATCCTTTCCCCCCTTCTAATCCAAACCTCCATACTGTCCCAGTTTTAATGGGCCTTTCCTGAGATTTGAACAAAATCCCAGCGTCCCATGAATCCGGGCTGAGTCCTGGCACTAGGCTCAGCCAACTTGCCAAGCAGGAGCTAGTGTGGGCCTCCAGGGCAAAATGTCCTCCATCTCTTGGGGGTCCCAGATGCCATGATCATGCCCTCTGTGAGAAGTTGGATATGTGCTGGGGGGGGATATCTGGGATGGAGAGGGCTAGTGCTGGAAGGGGGGGGTGGATATGTGCTGGGGGGGAGGGGCTATTGCTGGAAAGGGAGGGGGTTGGAAATGTGCTGGGGGTAAAGGAGGTTAGTGCTGGAAGGGGGGGGGGTGGAAATGTGCTAGGGGGGAAAGGAGGTTAGTGCTGGAAGGGGGGGGTGGAAATATGCTGGGGGAGAGGTGGAAATATGCTGGGGGGAGAGGTGGTCAGTGCTGGAAGGGGGGGTGGAAATATGCTGGGGGGAGAGGTGGAAATATGCTGGGGGGAGAGGTGGAAATATGCTGGAAGGGGGGGGAGGGTGGAAATATGCTGGGGGGAGAGGTGGTCAGTGCTGGAAGGGGGGGTGGAAATATGCTGGGGGGAGAGGTGGTCAGTGCTGGAAGGGGGGGGTGGAAATATGCTGGGGGGAGAGGTGGAAATATGCTGGGGGGAGAGGTGGTCAGTGCCGGAAGGGGGTGGAGGGGTGGAAATATGCTGGGGGGAAAGGTGGTCAGTGCTGGAAGGGGGGGTGGAAATATGCTGGGGGGAGAGGAGGTAAGTGCTGGAAGGGGCTGTCATGTTTCAAATGAATCCCACACTGACTTCTGGCATGTGTCCTTTCTCATACCAAAGCACATATCCTCCTAACCCCCCAATCACTCCACCAACTGTACATCGTTTTAGTTTCCTCCATCCCAATCCCAGCCACTCTCTCCACCTCCTCCCTGTCCATCTACAAGGCATAGAAAAACTTTTTACAGACCTGAAATCACCACGTGTTCCTGCTGCCCCCCCTCCTCTTGTGTGTATACAGAGCTGAAGGAGGAGGGGGAGGAGACAGCTTCGTTCTGCTGTGTGTGAGTGAGACAGGCATCTGATGATCGTGCAGACAGCAGAGAGAGGGGACTCACGGCTCAGCTCAGCAGAGCAGTAGTGAGAGGGGACTCGGAGGAGAAGAAACAGAGACAGAAGCAGCCTCAGCGCGCCGGATGTGTTCAGGCTAAAAAATAAAAAAATGCCAAAGGAAGACAGTTTGTCTACATGGACAGAGAGGGGCCCCCTATTGGGCGGGGCCCATGGGCTTGAGCCCAGTCAAGCCCAATGGTAAGTCCGGCCCTGTATGTATGCAGTAACCTATGTAAATTTAAATGCACTAGTGAAATTTTCTGTGCATTATTTTGATACTATTAAACTATTTAACCACACCCCAGTCTATACCCATGGTTGTATAAAGTAGCATCTTTTTACACCCCACTAACCAACTTTGGGGGTGTTTCCTTTTCTTTTTAACTTATATATATTTCTTGATATTATTTCTACCATTCTCTCTCTATTTGAATTACTGTGACAATGATACATAGCGGTCCCACAAATCTCCGGTCGCTTTAAGTCTACCACTCATAGCCAGATATGGAGATCTTGATTTAGCATTAGGATCATTCTTTCTCTCCTTCCTCCTTTTGTCTCGTCTTTTTCTTTTCTTCTTTCTTTTTCTCCCTTCTTCACTCTTTTTCTCTCCTATATTATGCTTACTCTTCGCTCACCTACCAGGACATCTTTATATATAATTATATAGGGTTGTCCCGATACCACTTTTTTAAGACCGAGTACAAGTACCGATACTTTTTTTCAAGTACTCGCCGATACCGATACTTTTTTTTCAATGTCACGTGACAGTGGCACATGTGTCAGTATTTGTTTTTTACAATTTTTTGTTATGTTTTTTTACAGTGCTTTCTTCTTTTTTTTTTGCTGGTGGGGGGGTTGGATTGTGTGAGTGTTTTTTTTATTCACATTTCTATTATTTTTTTCAATTCATTTTTTTTATTTATTGCAATTTTTTATTTTATTTTTTTACACCTGTTGGGGGGGCTTTGGTGAGATTTCAGGGGTCTTAACAGACCCCTGACATCTCCCCTTTGAGACAGAGAAAGGGACTAGGGACACAGATCCCCCAGTCCCTTTCTCTGCAGCCTCAGATAAAATGAATGGACAGGAGGCTCCTCTCCATTCATAAACTGAAGCATCGTAAACACAGGTTACGATGTTTCAGTTATATGAATGGACAGAGTCAGTGATGACTCTGTTCATTCAGAAAAGGTAGGAGCCGGGTTTAGCGGCTCCTACCTCCGCTCTCCATCCTGACAGATCGAGGACAGAGGGAGTGGAGGAGGACATGGAGGGGACACAGAGCACGGAGGGGGAGAGCAGCAGGAGTGGGACACGGAGCGCGGACAGCAGCACGGAGGGGACAACGAACCCGGAGGGGGAGAGCAGCATGGAGGGGGACACAGAATGTGAAGGGGGAGAGCAGCATCACGGAGGAGGACACGGGACACAGATCATGAAGAAGGACAGCAGCAACAGCACGGAGGGGGTTACAGGGACAGTCAGCGGTGATCGGTGCGGCTTTGGGGGGAGTTTAGAAGCACCGATCGCCGCTGTATATATTTCGCTAAAGCAGCTGAAAGGGGGGGGGCTCCGGGGGAGAAGCTGTCAGTTGTATTGAAATGTATACAGGGAGACCAGTTCTTGAAACTTCCCCCCTGCCGCACCGATCATCCCTGACTGCCCAGGTATCGGCTGAAGCATCGGAGCATTTCCCCCGAGTACAAGTACTTGGGGAAATGCTCAGTATCGGTATCGGGACAACCCTAATAATTAAACTTATATGAAGCCGGGAGTGAGAGCCATATTATGCCATCACTATCTGCCTCTATTATATTTTAAATGTGTTTCCCAGGCTTCACAATAAAGACATTAGAGGGCATTTCTCAAACAAGAAAAATACAAAGGCTACTTTTAACCACTGTCCTGTCTGATCATACTCTGTAATACTAGTTGTTGCCACTAGATGGTACTACATAATCTAGCTGCGGGTTTAAAACAATGATAGGCCTTGGTGCCATAGATATACACACCAGACAACTATTTCCCGCCATACATGCAGAAGAAGTGATAGGAGTATATCACGAAACATGTTGATGTTTTGAGGTTGTGCACTTTGGATGGCTTTCATCCTCCTGACTGAATCCCCACTGCTATGCTGTATGTGATCAGAATGGTCTGGATCTGAAGCGTTTTTTGCCCACAGTGGCCAAAGGTACTACTGCACCATCTCTGAACTCTGTACGAGACTTTTGCTCTCAACACCTGTAATCTTTGAAGGGACGCAGCGTGGACCGCGCGACTCGGCTCACCACACACGGCCTGCACAGTTACTGGCCGGGAGCCTGGAGCACAAGGGCCGGGATAGCTCCCGAGAGGATCTGCTCAAACAGACTGATAGCTGCATAGGGGTCCCGATTTCAGACTAACTAGATCTGCCAGCCAGGAGACTCAGGGCTTCCCGATCAGCTTGATGTACAACGGGTGTTTTCTTCATTAACCACAAATCCTCGGTCGCCAGCAAGGGTAAGCACATGTGAATGAGACTGCCTGAGAGGCCTGCATGACTCATCCTACCTGTCCTGTTTATGAGGAGCAGTGTTGGTTATCAGAGACAGTGGGTGCATGAATGTACTAACATCAACCTGCATGCTTTTTATTAACATTGCGGACCTAAGACTGCCTATGATGTGACTGTGACAAACAGTGCACTAAGCACCATTAATTAATATACCGTCAATTAGCAACCTTATTGTGATCCGCTTGTTCTACATTTCCTCTGGGAACATACTATTCCTAAAGTACTACCATACCCTGGACTTTGAAATCTCCCTTAAGGGAGCCTATCAGTGTGTGAATCCCAGGTATAGGACACTATCTACTATAGCATTCCAATATCCAGACGCGGCCAGAGCCGTTTATTCTGTCATAGCTCAGGACTTGACTTGGTCCGGACCATAGGGGTATTTAATATATATATTTTTCAGTTGGTTTCAGAGGTTGTTTTCCATCTAATTTTCACATTTTATATTCAAACGTTGTATTTTTACTGTGTTACTTGTTGTATGTTTCACTCATTTAGATACTCTGGAGGAACACTCTTCCTGGGATGGTTGAGTCAGTTACCCAGGGAGAGCTCCCCCCTCTTTTTGATACTATAAGCATTCACTAATAAAAGTCTATTTATACTGCTGAAGGTTTTCTGTGGCCGATTCATCCTCAGATTTTATTTTGGTGACATCTCTATGTGCCAAAACCTTATTTATTTTTTCGTTCAGTATATAAGCTCGGCACGTCGCGTCGTTAAGCCACACCCTCAGATGATGACGTTGATGACGAAACGAGTCAGTGTGGGGCCAAGCAACTTCCAATAGTGACGTCAACACGCAGACTGGGTCAAGGCTTCATGATCCCAAGTGAGCAGGACAGCGAGAGGTAGGAGATGCCGCCTGATCGCTTACCCCGTCTGGACGTATATCGATGTCCATGTGATATTTATACAATTTTAAACAGAGTAAGTGTATTTCTTAAAAAGGAGGGCTTGAACTGGTTATATTAAAGTATTTTAAACAGAGTTACACTATGGATGTTATTTATTTTGCCTCGGAATGAGTGCATTAGTGCGAGATCCAACCCAGAGTGAGAATGAGGAGATATCCATGCAGAGGTGACATCCGAGATTGCTGGTTGATGCTCATTTTCCAGAGTTGTCTGGTAAGAGTTTTTACATCCCACCCCCGGAGTTTCACGAGTGGAGACGTTGGTAAAAGATCGTCGTAGAGAATGCGCCAAAAAGATCTATGATTTAACATAACTTTCACCATACAGTGACTTTGGGTTAATCACCGATTGTAATTACATTTGAACCCTGCTATTGCACATGCACTTTATCAGTTATAATATATTTTTAAGTTGATAGCATCAATTTATATGTAGCGCTGCCTTGTTCGATTTGATACTATAATATTTTAGCCTTTTTTCAGGTATACAGGCATCCAATACCCCGGCGAAGGCGCTCTCATCAGGACGGCGGAGAGTCGCCCATTGCACGAGGAATAGAGCGCAATGACGGCAGAGACAGGAGGATGCGCCCATCCCACAGGAGTCGTTCGCCAAGAGACCGCGACAGGGCTCCTGAACAACCCCTAGCACCACCACCGGCCATGGAGCCGCATGGCGAGGACCAGGTGATCTGTATTTGTTTTTCAAGATATGAAGATGGGGAGGAAAGTATGATTCTACCCTGCACTCATGAATTCCACACCGACTGCATCCAGCGGGCTGCCCTTCCCATCCCACAACAGCCCCGGAGACAACGCATTAACAAAAAGGTACCCAAGCATGACCTGCTCAACTACGAAGGCGTTCTCATCAGGACGGCGGAGTCACCCATTGGACGAGGTCTAGAGCGCAACATCAGCAGAGAAAGGAGGACGCGCCCGTCTACAGGAGCCGTTCGTCAAGAGACCGCGAAAGGGCTCCTGAGCAAACCCCAGCACCACCACCGGCCATGGAGCCGCATGGCGAGGACCAGGTGATCTGTACTATTATTTGTCTTTCAGGATATGAAGATGGTGAGGCAAGTATGATTCTGCCCTGCGCTCACGAATTCCACACCGCCCCCCTAAATTCTGAAGGACAGTAAAACAATGCTAGATCTTTGGTATTAGGGGGAGAAATAAAGTGTCAGTGGGAATAGTGCCCCATTTTTTGGTGTCAATGGCAGGGATTATACCCCATTGTTGGTGTCAGTAGAAGCAATAGTGCCCCATCAGTGTCAGTGGAAGGAATTGTTGTTGATGTCTGTGACGGAAGATGACCCTCACATTGTTCAATTATACCGTTACCAGCCTAGCACAGAGTGTACATAGAAAAATCGAAAGCAATACAGAGATTGAGAAGGTAAACAAAAAAGGAAGAAAGACAGCGATAGATGCCAAACAAGAGAGAAAATAGAGCGCAAGAAATAGCGAACAAAAGCGCACGTAAGAGTGAAATGGCAAGAGCAAAAGAAAGCGCGTGAGAGCGAACGAAAAAGAAGCGAGAGAGGACATCCTATGCTCCGGTCTGCTGAGAATTGGGTTCATTACGATCCATATCTCTCATGTGGGATCATCAACATTGGCTTATGACCACGTCCTTTGTGATACCCGGAAGCCGTGTCAGGAGTGTCTTCACTGGAGATTCTGCCTAGCAGTTCCCGTCCAAGCCTATTTATCCCTGGTTTGTGGTAAGAGTATTCAATCCTTACCTTTATGTCTCGGATGTTGGAGTATACACCAAGTGTGATCCTTGTGTTTTAATACAGCCCATCCAGCACGTGGGTATTCGGTGTTGTACAGCCCATCCAGCACGTGGAAATTCGGTGTTGTACAGCCCATCCAGCACGTGGGAATTCGGTGTTGTACAGCCCATCCAGCACGTGGGAATTCGGTGTTGTACAGCCCATCCAGCACGTGGGAATTCTGTGTTGTACAGCCCATCCAGCACGTGGAAATTCTGTGTTGTACAGCCCATCCAGCACGTGGAAATTCGGTGTTGTACAGCCCATCCAGCACGTGGAAATTCGGTGTTGTACAGCCCATCCAGCACGTGGGAATTCGGTGTTGTACAGCCCATCCAGCACGTGGGAATTCTGTGTTGTACAGCCCATCCAGCACGTGGGAATTCTGTGTTGTACAGCCCATCCAGCACGTGGGAATTCTGTGTTGTACAGCCCATCCAGCACGTGGAAATTCTGTGTTGTACAGCCCATCCAGCACGTGGAAATTCTGTGTTGTACAGCCCATCCAGCACGTGGAAATTCTGTGTTGTACAGCCCATCCAGCACGTGGAAATTCTGTGTTGTACAGCCCATCCAGCACGTGGGAATTCGGTGTTGTACAGCCCATTCAGCACGTGGGAATTCGGTGTTGTACAGCCCATTCAGCACGTGGGAATTCTGTGTTGTACAGCCCATCCAGCACGTGGGAATTCTGTGTTGTACAGCCCATCCAGCACGTGGGAATTCTGTGTTGTACAGCCCATCCAGCACGTGGGAATTCTGTGTTGTACAGCCCATCCAGCACGTGGGAATTCTGTGTTGTACAGCCCATCCAGCACGTGGGAATTCTGTGTTGTACAGCCCATCCAGCACGTGGGAATTCTGTGTTGTACAGCCCATCCAGCACGTGGGAATTCTGTGTTGTACAGCCCATCCAGCACGTGGGAATTCTGTGTTGTACAGCCCATCCAGCACGTGGGAATTCTGTGTTGTACAGCCCATCCAGCACGTGGGAATTCTGTGTTGTAGAGCTCATCCAGCACGTGGGAATTCGGTGTTGTACAGCCCATCCAGCACGTGGGAATTCGGTGTTGTACAGCCCATCCAGCACGTGGGAATTCGGTGTTGTACAGCCCATCCAGCACGTGGGAATTCGGTGTTGTACAGCCCATCCAGCACGTGGGAATTCGGTGTTGTACAGCCCATCCAGCACGTGGGAATTCGGTGTTGTAGAGCTCATCCAGCACGTGGGAATTCGGTGTTGTACAGCCCATCCAGCACGTGGGAATTCGGTGTTGTACAGCCCATCCAGCACGTGGGAATTCGGTGTTGTACAGCCCATCCAGCACGTGGGAATTCGGTGTTGTACAGCCCATCCAGCACGTGGGAATTCGGTGTTGTACAGCCCATCCAGCACGTGGGAATTCGGTGTTGTACAGCCCATCCAGCACGTGGGAATTCGGTGTTGTACAGCCCATCCAGCACGTGGGAATTCGGTGTTGTACAGCCCATCCAGCACGTGGGAATTCGGTGTTGTACAGCCCATCCAGCACGTGGGAATTCGGTGTTGTACAGCCCATCCAGCACGTGGGAATTCGGTGTTGTACAGCCCATCCAGCACGTGGGAATTCTGTGTTGTAGAGCTCATCCAGCACGTGGGAATTCGGTGTTGTACAGCCCATCCAGCACGTGGGAATTCGGTGTTGTACAGCCCATCCAGCACGTGGGAATTCGGTGTTGTACAGCCCATCCAGCACGTGGGAATTCGGTGTTGTAGAGCTCATCCTGCACGTTTATTGCAACTGCACAACAGACTTTTTTTCTTTATTTTATTATAGACACTTTAATGGTTGCTACATAAGTTGGTTCCTCACCATTTAGGTTCCATCACTGTAACATATATGTCTTGTATTTATTAGTATATAATATTCATGTTCACCCAACATTATTTACATGATGTTTTTTCAGTGTAGCTACGTCTGAGGGGCATCTTCTAATTATTATTGAGTAACACCTGGTAGCTTCCCTGTTTTTAGCGCCGCATTTTTTATTTTTCAATATAAGCAATAGTGCCCATCAATAGAGTCAGTGGAACAAATAGCGCCCCATCAGTGGAAGAAATAGTGCCCCAGGAATAATGCCTTGAGGGACAGAAATAGTCCTTGAGAGACTTTAGTGGGGGGGGGGGGGCAGTGGGAGTAAGTAATGTCAATACCAAAATGTCTTTGGTATTATGGGGACAAATAGTTACTTTCACTGACACCAACCTCATGGTTGGTGTCAGTGAAAGGAATAGTGCCCCATCATTGGGGTCAGTGGAAGGAATAATGCCTCAAAGCTGGATAAAGGCAAGCAAAGGGCTGCATCGGGCCGCAGTTTGGAGACCACTGTATTAGTAAAGGATTTGATTTTTTTTTTTATTATATATGTAAATATTTAACATATTTCCTCTATACAGGATGCTTCTAGTCGTTTTATAGTAATCAATGTTTGGGGAAAAAATATATAAAATAAAAAAATGGTATCAATATCTAAGTATACTAATAACAGATATTTTCTGTTTCTACGGGATGTTTGTAGTAGTAATGGTGGTGGTTTAGTCAAAAAAAAAACAAAAAAAAACAAATGTATACCTATAGAACATATCTGTATATAGGAAGCTTGTAGTAGATTTATGTAATATAGAAGTATACTTGTATAGCATAACAGATCATTTTCTTTTTATCCAGGATGTGTACTAATGACACTGGCGGGGAAGGAGTTAACACCAGGGGCGATCAAAGGGTTAAATGTGTCCCTAGGAGGTGCTTGCTAATGGATGGACTGACTGGGGGAACAAAGATCGGTGTTCCTGCTTAGCAGAAGCACAAGATCACTGTGTTCTTCCCTGTCAGAATGGCAAAGGACTCTTGGTTGAATCAGAGTACATGAAAAAAGTTGTAAGAGGAACAAAAATGTCCATAATCATAATTTCATAAACGCACACTTAAAAATTGGTACTGTATATTTTCATTTGAATTTCTTCCTCTTTTATTTAATGCTTTCATGACCAGGAGTCTGTACTCACCATAAAAGAGAGCCTAGCTCCCGGGATTCACTACAATTTATTGCTTCTGACTGTGATTCTTATCAATTTAATTGATATTTAATCACTAGTACTACCATTGTATTATTGAATTTAATATTTTTTCAGGTATACAGGCATCCAATAACATCAGGATACCCCGTCCTTCACGTCCCAGATCCCGGCAAAGGTGCTCTCGTCAGGATGACGGAGAGTCACCCATCGGACAACGTCAGCAGAGACAGGAGCCGTTTGCCAAGAGACTTTGACAGGGCTCCTGAACAACCCTCAGTACAACCACCAGCCACGGAGCCGCATTGTGAGGACCAGGTGATCTGTACTATTTGTCTTTCAGGATATGAAGATGGAGAGGAAAGTACGATTCTGCCCTGTGCTCACGAATTCCACACCCACTGCATCCAGCGGTGGCTTCAGCAAAGCAGAACCTGTCCTCTGTGCCAGGCTGCTGTTCCCACCCCACAACAGCCCCGGAGACAACACATTGACCACCTTCTCAACATTGACCTGCTCAACGGTGTTCCGTAAGTAAAAGGATTTTGAAGAAAAAAATACAAATTCTAAAAAATGTATACATGCACATATTTAACATATATCCACTATACAGGATGCTTCTAGTAATTATAGTAATTGCTAAGTATACTAATAACAGATATTTTCTTTTGATACAGGATGTTTGTAGTAGTAATGGTGGTGGGTTATTCTTTGAAAAAACAACGTATAAAATGTGTACATGTAAATGCATAAATATAGAACATCTCTTGATATAGGATGCTTGTAGTACTTTTATGTATTACTATATAAGTATCCTTGCATAGCACAACAGATATTTTCTTTTTATACAGCATGTGCGATTCTGATACAAACGGACTTTGTATTTTACTTTCCTTGCCAGGAACACTGCTGTATTTTTTAATGGTATATTTGAGTTTTTATGTTCTGGAACTCCTTCTCCCTCATTTTTTATAATAAATGTTAGAGGGATTCTCTCTGCACTACTGGAGTTTTTCTTTCTTTTTTATTATATGATCCATTTATGCCGTTTTACACCACCGAACGTCCATCTGATGTCTGTGGATTTCCCTCGATGAGGAACACTGGAGCATTTCTGGTCCGTGGACTCCTGACTCTTCTAAAAGCTTTGTTTGACCTCCCTGAATAAGGGCGATGGCAGACTTTCTGGTAAGCCTTTTATCCATATGTGGTGACGGGTATCACAGCTGTTGAGCACTTCATCTACGTTCCACGCTGCACTTGAAGGCACTTTTCATTGGATTATACCAAATCAAGGACTTTTTATTTGCATTTTATTACATATTTTATTGTACTTAATTTAATTTTGTATGTGGTTTTAGAGACATTACACAGAACCACACGGTTCGAATATATACATTATTCTGAGCGGAACTCTCTCATGGATTATTTCACTGTTCACTTTTTTGAACAATTGCACTTTATTTTGATACTTGGTTTTTCAGTAAATTGAGGTTTCATTGTTTGCACAGAATGATATCTATGAACAGACTCACTTTAATACTTATCTAGCGCCGCACTTTATTATCTTTATAACTGTGTGGGATGGACTGACTGGGGAACAGTGATCGGTGTTCCTGCTTAGCAGAAACACAAGATCACTGTTTTCTTCCCTGTCAGAATGGCAAAGGACTCTTGGTTGAATCAGAGTACATGAAAAAAGTTGTAAAAGGAACAAAATGTTTATGGGTCCATAATCATACGTTCATAAAACGCACACTTAAAAATTGGTTCTGTATATTTTCATTAGAATTTTTTCCTCTTTTATTTAACCCTTTTCATGACCAGGTGTCTGTACTCACCATAAAAAGAGAGCCTGGCTCCCGCGCTTTACTGCTTCTGACTGCGATTCTTATCAATTTAAATCAAATATTTATCGCTGGTACTACCATCTTATTCTTGATTATATTATTATTAATATTATAATTTTTTTCAGGTATACAGAGGCATCCAATACCATCAGGATGCCCCGTCCTTCACGTCCCAGATCCCGGCAAAGGCGCTCATCTTATTCTTGATTATATTATTATTAATTTTATAGATTTTTCAGGTATACAAGCATCCAATACCATCAGGATGCCCCATTATTATTAATATTATATATTTTTCAGGTATACAGGCATCCAATACCATCAGGATGCCCCGTCCTTCACGTCCCAGATCCCGGCGAAGGTGCTCTCATCAGGATGGCGGAGAGTCACCCATTGAGCAAGGTCTAGAGCGCAACGTCAGCAGAGACAGGAGGACGCGTCCGTCCACAGGAGCCGTTCACCAAGAGACTGCAACAGGGCTCCCGAACAACTCCCCCAGCACCGCCACCGGTCATGGGGCCACTTGGCGGGGATCAGGTGATCTGTATTATTATTTTTTTTCAGGTTTTGAAGAATAAAGGGAAAAGCAAGAATGAGGAAAGGGGAAGTAGTCAATTGGAGGACCAGACCATGGTATCCATATGCCATACAAACTTTAATAGTACAAAAATTATATAATAGTGAAAAGGAACCCTCTTAGCACTATAAAATTGATAAAAAATATATTAAAGGGACAATGTCGTCACTCTAAAATATTGGACACACAGGACATTTAATGATGGCGAGGAAACTATGATTCTGCCCTGCGCTCACCAAATTCCACACCGACTGCATCCAGCGATGGCTTCAGCAAAGCAGAACCTGTCCTCTGTGCCGGGCTGCTGTTCCCATCCCACAACAGCCCCGGAGACAACGCATTGACCACCTTCCCAACATTGACCTGCTCAACTACAGGATTGCTATTGAGGT